>RCUC01098794.1:0-28238 GCA_003697995.1 Taxidea taxus jeffersonii | reverse complement strand
GGGGGGGGGGGGGGAGCAGGATCCCTGTTGAGCCCATACTAATCACTGCCATTAACATCTTTAGTTCAACTGTACTCTAGGTGGACTTGGGTAAGTCAGGTAACGTTCCCTTCCTGATAAACTGGGCATTTATACAAGAGGTGCTAAACTTGTAAGTCAGAAACCACTTAGAAATAACAATTTATATTTTATGTTTTTAAAAAGCCACAGTACCATGGTACAACAGGTTACCTACTGATGTCTAAAATGATTCAAGTTGAATAGCTGAAACTACTACAGAGTAATCCTCCAAGAAGCAAAACAAAACAGAAATAAATCGTTAAAGGTATTTGTTACAAAAAGCTGGTCTCAACTGACTGGTATGTGAATTCACATTATAACTGAAGCATAACACTTTTTAATATTTCTGTATCTATATTTCAGCCACTTTATGTATAAATTTTTTATCTCAAAATTTTCAATAGTACAAATCAGGACTTTATGTATAAAATATCTTTAGATGTTGTGTATATTCTGTAATGATCATAAAACTCTTTGGCTCTAAAAATTTGTCAGCTCAAAATTTATATCTTGTTTCCTCAATAAAAAATGACTTCCTCTACAAATTTATTCTGTATGAATTCTGACTTAGATTATAAAATATAAGACCAAGGATTATGTCTCACACCTTGCAGGTATATATAAACAGAAGTAGTTATTAAATGATTATGTTTTCCATATATCATAAAAATAAAATATAACCTTTAAAAAATATAATGTGATAGGCAGCAAGAAAAATCACCCATCATCCTAAGCATATAGCTTAACTTCTCATGCTATATTAAATATGCTCTTTCTAACCAGTCTCTTCAAAAATAATCATTTTATTGTCCCTATAACATTTATCTACTGGATATTCTCCAGCCTGTCTTCTAACTCCACCACTTCGCTGGCAGTATTTTTGTCAAGGTCTTCAATCAGTAGTGTGCTAGAACTAACTTAAACATTGTACTACAACTGATACTAAATTTTCAGAAAAATCTGGAAGCCGGTTGTTAAACTACTGATAGTCTGAAATTGGCAGCAGTGAAAATATTTACATCATAGAAATCAGGAAAAGCTAAAAAACAAGGGCATTCCCCCACCCCCACCTCTTCTCCCAGAGCCAGCTGTTAAACATTCACCTGTATACTGCTGATGTTCGGTAAACTCAATGGACACTTTCCATCCTTATCTCTCAATTTCTCCCATACTCCTACTTCTTTGGCAACTGGTTTCTCAGTTTCCTTTACTGGCTCCTCCACCCCTACTGGATCTCTAAATTCAACTGCATGTTGATGTTTCTCCTTGATTTTTAATAATTAATGTATCTTAAAAGTAAACTCTTGATTGCTCTTTCCCCCCTAAACCCAATAGGTTCTTCGAAACAGAGCATCATAGAAAGAGTTCTGAGTTAGGAATCAGATAGACAAGGGGCCACATTCCATTTCTTGAATTCTTACGGGTAATGTTTTATCCCCTCAAGCTTATTACTTATATGTCAAATGGAAATAACAACATACAGTTTCATTTGCAGATGATTAAATGAATTAACATTATGCAAAGCACCTAGAACAGTTCCTAGTATATAGAAGATGCTCAGTAATGGCTACTTACTCTATTTTTATGGTCAGTAAATGCTTAAATGAATGGACCATTAATTGAGGAGGAGGAGGAAAACTGAAGAATGAGAAAAATGAAAAAGAGGCTAGTGTGTCCTAGCATCCTAGGCTATATCTCTCTTCTATAGATCTAAGTACCAACGAAAATCAATTATATATCACAACAGATAGCATGGTTAACAAATCTTAAAAATATGTATGCCAAATAATTTGACTTCTATACATTTGCCTGAAAAAATAAAAATCACTATGTAAATAATTTAACTAAAATATTATTTTGGAAGTTTGTTGTTATAGCAGAGTTTAGAAACTTTTAAATTACTAACAATATCAATGGAATTATAATCAATTACTATGGAGCCATTAAAAATTATGCTGGCAGGAATATATGATTACATAGAAATATGGCTATATTTTGTTGTTAGGACAAAAAGCATCTGTATGTAAGAATGATCTCAAAGAGAAACAAAAACAGAATATGGTGATGAGATCATGGGCCATTTTCCTTCTCTTTTGTTACTTATATTTTTAATTTAGTTTTTTTCTAAATTTATTAATTGACATCTATACAACAGGAAACAACACACTTCTGCAGTACCTGATTAAGACATTTGTTAACTTCAATTTTTAGTTTTCTACTCTTAAAATTCCCTTCTAAGATATGCTTAAAAAGTGCATTTCAAATTTGTGGTAAGCTGACTTTAACCAATTTTTCTATATAATTCCTTTAAAATTTTTCACTAAGGTTATCCCAAAATTCATATATAGTATTTTATATATAATTATTAAATTCAAATCAATACCAAATTTACATTCATAGTCAGGACATTACATGTGAAGCACAGTAGCATATTTTTTATTTCACTATTCCATAGATTACGTGGGATATTCAACACTTTGTTAAAGAATACGTTTTGTATTAGATAATTTTGCTCAACTCCAAACTAATGTAAGTGTTCTGAGCACATTTAAGTTAAACTAGGCTAAGGTGTATTAAATGCATTTTGACTTACGGTATTTTCAACTTACAACGGGTTTATTAGGTTGTAACCCTATCTTAAGTCAAGGAAAATCTGTATTTGGGTGATCTTTTCTTGAGGAAACCCTTCACCAGAACATCTGGCCTAAAACAAATATAATCTTTGACTTAGTTTCCCACCTTTCCAATTAAGCCATTACAACTACATCACATTTCTTTCCTACAGCCCCTTCTTGTTTTCAAAATTTGAGCTATAAGGAGGAGGAGTCAAGATGGTGGAGAAGTAGCAGGCTGAGACGACATCAGGTAGCAGGAGATCAGCTAGACAGCTTAACAAACCATTGTGAACACCTACAAATCCAACAGGAGATCGAAGAAAAAAAGAGCAACAATTCTAGGAACAAAAAATTGACCACTTTCTGAAAGGTAGGACCAGGGGAGAAGTGAATCCAAAGTGATGGGAAGATAAGACCGCGGGGGCAGGGGCCGGATCCTGGCAAGTGGCGGAACAACGGAGCACAACATCAGCACTTTTAAAAGTCTGCTCCACTGAGGGACATCACTCCAGAGGCTAAACCAGGGTGAAGCCCACGCAGGGAGAGTGTGGCCCCAAGTCCCGCGGGGTCACAGAAGGATCAGGGGTGTCTGAGTGTTGCAGAGTTCGCAGGTATTAGAGTGGGGAAGCCAGCTACAGAGACAGAGCCAAGGAGTGAGCTCTCAACTCGGGGTTACCTTGAACCATAATCCGTGGCTCCACTGCTCTGTGAGTGGGGCCCCACAAGATCCAGGGAGACACTCCCTGGAAGAGCTCAGAGATCTGTGGGATTTGGAGACTCCAGGGGGAGTTGTGTGCCAGAGACAGAGACACTTGGTCACAGGCTGGGTGAGCTCAGAGTGCAGCCAGAGGCCAAGGAGACAGGAACGATTGAGCACTTTTCTCTGAGCGTGGCCAGAGGCCAGGGAGACCAGAGTGATTGAGCGCTTTTCTCTGAGGGCGCACTGAGGAGAGGGGCCCCGAGCTCTCGGCTACTCCAGGCCGGAGATTGGGAGGCCACCATTTTCATTTCCATCCTCCGGAACTCTACCGAAAGCGTTCAGGAACAAAAGCTCCCAAAAGCAAACATGAGGGGATTACTTAGCCTGGCCCCTGGTAAGGGTGGTGTAATTGCGCCTCAGGCAAAGACACTTGAGAATCACTACAACAGGCTTCTCCCCCAGGAGATCAACAAGAAATCCAGCCAAGACCAAGTTCACATAACAAGGAGAAAGCGGAATTCCAGAGAAGAAAGCAAAGCATGGAATTCATGCCTTTCACCCCATGATTCTTTAGTCTTGCAGTTAATTAATTATTTTAATTTTACTTTTTTCTTAAGCTAAATTTTTTAAAAACTTTTACCCTTTCCTCTTTTAACATTTTTTAACTAGTTTACCTTAACAATACCTTTAATTAAAATAATAATAATAGTAATAATAATAATATTAATCTTTTATGAAACTTCATTATTATAGTCATATTTTATCCTTCATTGTATCTAACTTTATTTTTGGTGTACACATAGGGTGTTTCTTCTAAAATATATGGGGTACAACTTCTTCTAATAGATCAAAATATACCCTAAATCTAGCTCCAGGCTTGTTCTAAGCTCCAGCCTGAGAAAATTCTCTCCACTTAATTTTTCTTTATTCTCCCAACCAACATACTTTATCAACTCCTTTTTTAGAAATTAAAAAAATTTTTTTTCATCTACAAAAGCCTATTCCACCCCTTCATTGTGTTTACCCTTATATATGTTTTCATTCTTTAAAATTTTGGGAGGTAGTTTCTTCTCAGAGTCCAAAATACACCCAAAATTACTGGGTGACCCTGTTCTAGTCATCAGTATAATATATATATATTTTTTCTTTTTTAATATTTTTTCTTTGTTTTCTTTTTTTAATTTTTTTTTCTGAACTTCTTTTTATCCCCTTTCTTCCCCCCATGATTTGGGGTTGATTCTGATTTGGTTAAAGTACATTTTCCTGAGGTCTTTGCCACTCTTTTAGTATTTTATTTGCTCCTTCGTATATTCTTTTATTTTTAATTTAAGATTTTTTTTTTAATTTATTTGACAGACAGAGATCACAAGTAGGCAGAGAGGCAGGCAGAGCGAGGGGGAAGCAGGCTCCCTGCTGAGCAGAGAGCCTGATGCGGGGCTCGATCCCAGGACCCTGGGATCATGACCTGAGCTGAAGGCAGAGGCTTTAACCCACTGAGCGACCCAGGTGCCCCGTCCTTCATATATTTTTATCTGGACAAAATGACAAGGTGGAAAAACTCACCACAAAAAAAAGAACAAGAGGCAGTACTGAAGGCTAGGGACCTAATCAATATGGACATTGGTAATATGTCAGATCTAGAGTTCAGAATGAGGATTCTCAAGGTTCTAGCAGGCTCGAAAAAGGCATGGAAGATATTAGAGAAACTCTGTCTGGAGAAATAAAAGCCCTTTTTGGAGAAATAAAAGAACTAAAATCTAACCACGTTGAAATCAAGAAAGCTATTAATGAGGTGCAATAAAAAATGGAGGCTCTTACTGCTAGGATAAATGAGGCAGAAGAAAGAATTAGTGATATAGAAGACCAAATGACAGGAATAAAGAAGCTGAGCAAAGGAGAGACAAACAACTACTGTACCACGAGGGGAGAATTCAAGAGATAAGTGACACCATAAGATGAAACAACATTAGAATAATTGGGATTCCAGAAGAAGAAAGAGAGAGGGGAGCAGAAGGTATATTGGAGAGAAATATTGTAGAGAATTTCCCTAATATGGCAAAGGGAACAAGCATCAAAATCCAGGAGGTGCAGAGAACCCCCCTCAAAATCAATAAGATTAGGTCCACACCCTGTCACCTAATAGTAAAACATAAAAGTCTTAGCAACAAAGAGAAAATCCTGAAAGCAGCCCGGGAAAAGAAGTCTGTAACATACAATGGTAAAAATATTAGATTGGCAGCAGACTTATCCACAGAGACCTGGCAGGCCAGAAAGAACTGGCATGATATATTCAGAGCACTAAACAAGAAAAACATGCAGCCAAGAATACTATATCCAGCTAGGTTATCATTGAAAATAGAAGGAGAGATAAAAGGCTTCCAGGACAAACAAACACTGAAAGAATTTGCAAACACCAAACCAGCTCTACAGGAAATATTGAAAGGGTCCTCTAAGCAAAGAGAGACCCTAAAAGTAGTAGATGAGAAATGAACAGAGACAATATACAGTAACAGTCACCTCACAGGCAATATAAGGGCACTCAATTCATATCTCTCAATAGTTACCCTGAATGTAAATGGCCTAAATGCCCCAATCAAAAGACACAGAGTATCCGAATAGATAAAAAAACAAAACCCATCAATACGCTGCCTACAAGAAACTCATTTTAGACCTGAAGACACCTCCAGATTTAAAGTGAGGGGGTGGAAAATAATTTACCATGCTAATGGACATCAGAAGAAAGCTGTGGTGGCAATCCTTAGATCAATTAGATTTTAAGCCAAAGATATAACAAGAGATGAGGAAAAACACTATATTATACTCAAAGGGTCTGTCCAACAAGAAGATCTAACAATTTTAAATATCTATGCCCCAAACATGGGAGCAGCCAACTATATAAACCAATTAACAAAATCAAAGAAACACATCGACAATAATACAATAATAGTAGGGGACTTTAACACTCCCCTCACTGAAATGGACTGATCATCCAAGCAAAAGATCAACAAAGAAATAAAGGCCTTAAATGACACACTGGACCAGATTGACATCACAGATATATTCAGAACATTTCATCCCAAAGCAACAGAATAAACATTCTTCTCTAGTGCCCATGGAACATTCTCCAGAATAGATCACATCCTGGGTCATAAATCAGGTCTCAACCGGTATCAAAAGACTGGGATCATTCCCTGCATATTTTCAGACTACAATGCTCTGAAGCTAGAATTCAATCACAAGACGAAATTTGGAAAGAACCCAAATACATGGAGACTAAAGAGCATCCTTCTAAAGAATGAATGGGCCAAGCAGGAAATTAAAGAAGAATTGAAAAAAAATCATGGAAACAAATGATAATGAAAACACAACAGTCCAAAATCTGTGGGACACAGCAAAGGCAGTCCCAAGAGGAAAATATATAGCGATACAAGCCTTTCTCAAGAAACAAGAAAGGTCTCAAACACATAAACTAACCTTACACCTAAAGGAGCTGGAGAAAGAACAGCAAAGAAAGCCTAAAGCCAGTAGGAGAGAGAAATCATAAAGATCAGAGCAGAAATCAATGAAATAGAAACCAAAAATACAATAGAGCAAATTAATGAAACTAGGAGCTGGTTCTTTGAAAGACTTAATAAGATTGATAAACTCCTCACCAGAATTATCAAAAAGAAAAGAGAAAGGACCCAAATAAATAAAATCATGAATGAAAGAGGAGAGATCACAACCAACACCAAAGAAATACAATCATAAGAACATATATGAGCAACTCTATGCCAACAAATTTGACAAGCTGGAAGAAATGGATGCACTCCTAGAGGCATATAAACTACCAAAACGGAACCAGGAAGAAATAGAAAACCCGAACAGACCCATTACCAGTAAGGAGATTGAAACAGTCATCAAAAATCTCCAAACAAACAAAAGCCCAGGGACAGAGGCTTACCAGGGGAATTCTACCAGACATTTAAAGAAGAATTAATTCCTATTCTCCTGAAACTGTTCCAAAAAATAGAAATGGAAGGAAAACTTCGAAACTCATTTTATAAGGCCAGCACCACCTTGATCCCCAAATCCACAAGGATCCCATCAAAAAAGAGAATTACAGACCAATATCCTTGAGGAATTCTCACCAAACTACTAGCCAATAGGATCCAACAGTACATTAAAAGGATTATTCACCAGGACCAAGTGGGATTTATTCCAGGGCAGCAAGGTTGGTTCAACCTTGATTTGATCCAAAAATCAATCAATGTGATACAATACATTAACAAAAGAAAGAATAAGAACCATATGATACTCTCAAAGATGCTGAAAAAGCATTTGACAAAGTACAGCATCCCTTCCTAATCAAAACTCTTCGAAGTGTAGGGATAGAGGGCACATACCTCAATATTATCAAAGCCATCTATGAAAAACCCATCGCAAATATCATTCTCAATGAAGAAAAACTGAAAGCTTTTCCGCTAAGGTGAGGAACATGACAGGGATGTCCATTATCACCACTGCTATTCAACATAGTACTAGAAATCCTAGCCTCAGCAATCAGACAACAAAAAGAAATTAAAGGCATCCAAATTGGCAAAGAAGAAGTCAAACTATCACTCTTTGCAGATGATATGATACTATATGTGGAAAACGCAAAAGACTCCACTCCAAAACTGCTAGAATTTCTACAGGAATTGAGTAAAGTGTCAGGATATAAAATCAATGTACAGAAATCAGTTGCATTTCTTTACACTAACAACAAGACAGAAGAAAGAGAAATTAAGGAGTCAATCCCATTTACAATTGCATCCAAAACCATAAGATACCAAGGAATAAACCTAACCAAAGAGGCAAAGAATCTATACTCAGAAAACTATAAAGTACTCATGAAAGAAACTGAGGAAGAACACAAAGAAATGGAAAAATGTTCCATGGTCCTGGATTGGAAGAACAAATATTGTGAAAATGTCCATGCTACCTAGAGTATTTTACACATTTAATGCAATGCCTATCAAAATCCCATCCAATTTTTTCAAAGAAATGGAACAAACAATCCTAAAATTTATATGGAACCAGGAAAGACCTCGAATAGCCAAAGAAATATTGAAAAAGAAAGCCAAAGTTGGTGGCATCACAATTCCAGACTTCAAGCTCTATTACAAAGCTGTCATCATCAAGACAGTATAGTACTGGCACAAAAACAGACCCATAGATCAATGGAACAGAATAGAGAGCTCAGAAATAGACCCTCAATTCTATGGTCAACTGATCTTCGACAAAGCAGGAAAGAATGTCCAATGGAAAAAAGACAGCCTCTTCAACAAATGGTGTTAGGAAAATTGGACAACCACATGTAGAAAAATGAAATTGGACCATTTCCTTACACCACACACGAAAATAGACTCAAAATGGATGACCTCAATGTGAGAAAGGATTCCATCAAAATCCTTGAGGAGAACACAGGCAGCAATCTCTTCGACCTCAGCTGCAGCAACTTCTTCCTAGGAGCAGTGCCAAAGGCAAGGGAAGCAAGGGCAAAAATGAACTACTGGGACTTCATCAAGATCAAGAGCTTTTGCACAGCTAAGGAAACAGTCAACAAAACCAAAAGACAACTGACAGAATGGGAGAAGATATTTGCAAATGACATATCAGAGAAAGGGCTAGTATCCAAAATCTATTAAGAGCTTAGCAAACTCAACACCCAAAGAACAAATAATCCAATCAAGAAATGGGCAGAGGACATGAATAGACATTTCTGCAAAGAAGACATCCAGATGGCCAACAGACACATGAAAAAGTGCTCCACATCACTGGGCATCAGGGAAATACAAATCAAAACCACAATGAGATACCACCTCACACCAGTCAGAATGGCCAAAATTAACAAGTCAGGAAATGCCAGATGCTGGCGAGGATGTGGAGAAAGGGGAACCCTCCTACACTGTTGGTGGGAATGCAAGCTGGTGCAACCACTCTGGAAAACAGCATGGATGTTCCTCAAAAAGTTGAAAATAGAGCTACCCTATAATCCAGCAATTGCATTACTGGGTATTTACCCTGAAGATACAAACGTGATCCAAAGAAGCAGGTGCACCCGAATGGTTATAGTGGCAATGTCCACAAGAGCCGAACTATGGAAAGAACCTAGATGTCCATCAACAGATGAATGGATAAAGATGTGGTATATATATACTATGCAGCCATCAAAAGAAATGAAATCCTGCCATTTGCGACGACATGGATGGAACTAGAGGGTATTATTTTGAGCAAAATAAGCCAATTGGAGAAAGACAATTATCATATGATCTCCCTGATATGAGGAAATGGAGAGGCAACGTGGGAGGTTTGGGGGGCAGGAAAAGAATAAATGAAACAAGATGGGATTGGGAGGGAGACAAACCATAAGAGACTCTTAATGTCACAAAACAAACTGAGCTGGGTCGGGAAGAGGGGTGTAGGGAGAGGGTGGTGGGGTTATGGACATTGGGGAGGATATGTGCTATGGTGAGTGCTGTGAAGTGTGTAAACCTGGCGATTCACAGACCTGTACCCCTGGGGCTAATAATACATTATATGGTTATAAAAAAAAATAAAAAATTAGAAATTTGAGCTATAAATCTTTCAGTCAAACTATTTATGCTGATTTGAAACTTGAATAAAATAAAACAAAAACAAAAAAGACACCTAACAAACTATCAAAAGCCTGCAACATCATGTCAATTACCCATCAAACCACCAATATTATATCTGCTAACATCTAAATATTTATATCTCAATATTATGCAGAATTTGAAATTACACAGTAATGTTACTTAAGTAAATGCTACTTCTCACAAAATTCACAGGAAATAGAGTGATGGAACACCACAAAAACCGTGTATGTAGTGGAATCTGAATATTTTTCATGCCACTTGAAAGAGATAATGGAGCATTTTAGGCAAGGGGGTAGTAGGACCAAATTCATGTTTTTGTTTTGCTTTTTAAAGATTTTATTTATTTTTTTGAGAGAGAGTGAGATCACAAACAGGGGGTAAGGGTAGAGGGACAAGCAGACTCCCCGCTAAGCAGGGAGCCCAGTGTAGGACTTGATCCCAGGTTCAGGGATCATGACCTGAGTTGAAGTTAGATGCTTAACCAACCAAGCCAACCAGGTGCCCTCAAATTTTTTAAAGATGACTGACTGACTACGATATGGAGAATAGAATGATAAAGATCTGCAAAGGTCAGTGGAGCACTGATGAAGGCCTGGAGTAGGATAGTAGGGGTGGAGATGAGGGGATGATGAGTGGATGAGGCTGTTGCTGCTACTGCTAATCATGACGATGATGATGAGTGTGGTGGTTGTGGTAGAACTGCCTTTATATGGAGCCTTATGTACCAAGCACTATGCTTGGAACTTTACTTACATTACCTAATCGATCTTCTCAACAACCTTACAACTTGGGTGCTGCTACTGTTTCCTCATTTCCCAATAAAGATATTAAGGTTTAAGAAGTTATGTAACTTGCCCAAAGACATACAACTGGTAAATACAGAAGTTGTGAGTCGGGGCGCCTGGGTAGTTCAGTCTTAAATGTTAAAAAAAAAAAAAAAGATTTGTGAGTGAAGTTAGTAAAAGAATCAGTCGTATTTCTGCACCAGAATCCTGTCCAAGTTTCTTCTTCTTTTGGTAACAGATTCCTGCTTTGAAGGGGAAGGTAGCTATGGGAACTACTCCTTCCTCTTTACATATAATACTGATGCAATCAATGAAATCAATTAATCAATTAATTAATTAAGATGTCCTGTGCTTTCCTGACCTACAGGCCTTTCCTGACTAAGAAGGCCTTTTCTTGTCTGACTTTCCTGGTATGAGGACCATTTCCTTGTTTCTGACAAATATTTTTTAATTACCTTTTATCTCATATTATAAATGGAGATTTGACACACCAATACCTAGAGTGCTCATTCTCCAAGTCTCTTTAGGTGTCTATCCTAGCCACTCCATATATATGAATGCCAAAATCCCTAGTAGGACTCAGTTGAGCTTGGGTAACCAATAATTATATGATTAAAGGTATTTATCTTTGTCCCCCCAAAATTTATTTTCAAAGTTGAGTCTTTTTACCTACATATATGCCATTTTATATTGGCCTTATGCTACACCTGGAGCCACCTGAGTCAGTCATTGCTACCATGTGGAGACACTCTGTCAACAACAACAACAAAATAGCAGAATGCAGAGACATAAATATTTCCCAGTTATTCAGCAAAAAAAAAAATTCTTTTTTTGCTTATTTGCATTTCTGCAGCTTATATCTTAAAGCAAACTAATTTAGAAGTTGGTGCCAGAAAATAGGATGATACAAGTGACAGAATCTCAAATGTAAAATGTTTTAGCAAAGAAAGTGCAGGATAGTGAAAACCTCCTCATCCCCTAACAGGATATTGGAACTCTTTACTGTGCATTTAAACTGTAGCCTATTGTCTTGAAACTGAGACTGCCTAACTAAAGACACTGATGCTTTAAAAGAATGTGGTATGAAAAGAAGGTGCTGGTTATTTCTTACTGCCTTCATACCCTACAAGAAAGACACAAGTCACCAACTTTGAAAGTACAAGGGACACAGATACAACTAGGTAAGAGGTGTTCTTCTCAATTACCACTTATAAGCCAAAAAGGCAGAATCAGATAATTGTACTTCCTGAGGAATTACAGATCTCTACGAACCAGGAAACAAAAGAGGGAAAGCGGGAGTTAAGACTAGATCCTGGAGAGAGGAAGCTTGATCACCTATGACTATGTCCAACATTTATAAATGTTGGGTGAGTTTTTAGTTCCTATATTTATTTAATTTAAATCTTATCCTTTTCATAAAAATGTCTCTATTTGAATTCTCTTCATATTTTTCTAAGTGTTTACTCTGCATATAACTAAGTTATAGTCTTTATTCTGCTTTCTAAAATTTTGATGCAAAATATGAAGAAACATATATAAAATATAACATAAAATTTATGGAATAAACTACACAAAAAAGGGAATGTAGATAAATGCCGATGTAAGAGTTACTATGTCCACTATTCTCACAATGCCTCTTGTTCCCTATTCAGAACAAATTAAGGTTATCCTGTTCTTATTTAGATGTAGAAAGTTAAAAGAGTAAAGTCACTATCTCAAGGCATTCCTACCCCCATCTCTGGCCAAGCTACCTATCTTCCACAACAATAGAAAGAATCAAACCTACTCTGTCTCAAGTTGAAATTTAAAATACATATTCCCAGTGGACATCATTTTAAGTGGTAGTTATATATGGAATAAAAATTGATTTTTGAAAGTTGGCTTCATTATCTAGCCACCAATTATAATATCTAGTCTGTAAAACCAAATTCAAAAAGAAAAATCTATATACAAGAGCCTTTGGAACACAACCCTATCACAAGCTGATCAATTAAATCTTCCCAAGTTGACATCAAGTCATTACATATCACATAGAAACACTTTAATTAGTGATTACTCTCAGAGAATAATGTAATCCAACCTCATTTTTTTTCAGAATACTAATAAAAATGTCAACTAGAATTATGTTTGATTCCAATTTAAATGTTATGAGAAAATGTCTAAGTACATGTGTGATCAGTGACCTCTGACAGAACTTTAAAAAATTAGAATAAAGAAATGATGGCACCTTTTTAGAGAGGGTTATATGATATAATATGAAGGTAAATGTGTTACTAACCTGCCTTAAATTTGTCAGAAGTATATTCTTAAAGGACGCATTTTTCCCCCGCAAGAAGCCTGACACATTACACAGAATCTGCTATGATAATAACAAGTCCATCCAGGCCTATTTACTCAGCTAACAGATGATTTTTAGGATATTAAAATTAAACAAAATCCTGACACAGCTCATATGATACAATACTTAGAAGCAAGAAAGATTTGGGCGCCAGGGTAGTTCAGTGGGTTGAGCCTCCGCCTTCGGCTCAGGTCATGATTTCAGGGTCTTGGGATCGAGGCCTGCATTGGGCTCTCTGTTCAGCGGGGAGCCTGCTTCCCCCCCCTCTCTACTTGTGACCTCTATCTCTCAAATAAATAAATAAAATCTTAAAAAAAATAGAAGCAAGAAAGATTTGATTATTCAGCTAAATTAGAAACAAAAATGTAAAAACCCCAAATATATGTATCACTGAGTCATGATTATTTATAATCAATCTGGGACGGAAACAGACCCACATAATGACACCAACATTATGAACACTAAAATTATAATATCCTCACTTCTTTCATTAGTTGTTCATGAAGCATTCATGAAGCATTCAACTCTTATTTTCAGGATAGAAAAGACTCTATCCTGAAAAGCCTCCTAAATTTTCCTTAGAAAAATGGCCAACATTTTCTCCCATCAATGAAAAGTCAATTTTAGAACTCAAGATTTATAGAACAATGACCAAATTCTGAGAGAATACCAAAGTGGAGATTCAATTTTATGAAAGTAAAAAGCTATTTTAGGCTTTGTTTCCAATTTAGAAAACACATAAAATCATAAGATGAGCAGCAAAACAATTCAGTGCATTTCAACAATTCAATCCATTTACTTACTATGAACCCCAGCTTATCCAAGAAAACTGCAGTAGCACTGAGTGGGTTAACAAGAGAAAGATTAACAGTGAGGTTGGCAACCACAAGCAAGCATTCACATCTCTCCTGTCACCTTCACTGTAATGGGATTGATTACATGAAGGCAGAGCCATGGCAATGTAAGAAACATCTATAAGCACAATAACCTTCAGTGTATATGTTATACATGTCAATTTATCGTCCAGCTGTTTGTGGTCCTGTGTATTATAATCAATCTCTTATGAGTCAATATCATCAAAGAAAAAGTTTTGGCTAGGAAGAGCCACTACTGACAGGATCAGCTTTTGGTCAAACATTTAAAACAATGAAATATTAAACCAAACAGTATTTTCAAGTCTGTCTGATTAAAATATTACCCAGCCATTCAAAATAACTGATTGGTCTTATTTTGGCAATAAAACTTTGAAGTAAAAGATTAAATATTATTAAAGATTACAGGAATACCTCATTTTATTGCACTTCACAGATATTACTTTTTTTTTTTTACAAATTGAAGGTGTGTGGCAACCCTCCATTTAGAAAGTCTACTAGCACCATTTCTCCAACAGCATTCACTCACATCATGTCTCTCTCATTTTGATAATTCTCACAATATTTTAAATTTATTCATTAATATTATATTTGTTATGGTGCTCTGTGATCAGTGATTATGACCTTCTGAAAGCTCAGATAACAGCATATTTTGGCAATAAAGTATTTTTTTTTAGAGATTTTATTTTATTTATTTGACAGACAGAGATCACAAGTAGGCAGAGAGGCAGGCAGAGAGAGAGGAGGAAGCAGGCCCCATGCAGCGCAAAGAGCCCGATGCGGGCCTCGATCCCAGGACCCTGGGATCATGACCTGAGCCGAAGGCAGAGGCTTTAACCCACTGAGCCACCCAGGCGCCCCGGCAATAAAGTATTTTTAATCAAGGTATGTCATTGTGTTTTAGACAGAAGGCAACTGCGCATTTAATAGTCTACAGTATAGTATAAACATAACTTTTTGAAAAACCAAAAAGATTATGACCCACTTTTTTGTGATATTCACTGTATTGCTCTATAAGCTTTATTGTGGTGGTCTGGAACTGAACCTGCAATGTCTCCAAGGTATGCCTGGAGAAATATATATCATGTCTGACTGCTGTATTCATAACTACTTCTGCTAAGCCTTTATATTTTGTTCAGTGCTGTTTACTCTAAGTAAATAATAAATCCTTTTAGTAAGGATTTCTATGCCCCTTTAATTTGTGGTTTTTTCTGTCTCACAAACTAGACTATAAGCTTCTTTGGGGCAAGAGCTACAATATCTCTCTATTTCCCCGAATGTTTAGAAAAAGCTGTTTTATTATATCCTGTATCCCCACCACTAGCCATAGACCTGGCATAAATAAATACTAAATAAAATACATTTATAGAATGAAGAATTCTTCGTAACCCATAGAATGCAGTCTTGCTTCAGTCTCAATCCCATTTTTCACCTTGCAGGCAGAGAAAAAAATATTGTTTTCATGAAGGCACCAAACAAATTTCACTGCTCTCGTGCCAAAAACCCTTTCACAGCTTTGCACTGCCATCCAGATAAAATTAAAATTCCTTAGGGCAAAATCCTCTATATCTGTCCCCAGCTTACCACTTATATCTCTGGCCCTCTATCCTCATCTCCCCACACCGTCCCAAAGACGAGATACTGCTGTACTGCTGTCTCCAAGCCTGGATACCCAGAGCTCCCTCTACTTGGACTGTCCTTGATCCAGCATTGCTCTGTGGATTCGTTCAAAATGCCACCTCCTCCAAGAAGCTTTCTGCCCATCTCACATCATTTTTAGCTGGCTTGCTCTCACAGAGCTTCTAGGAAAGAATGAAAATTTTGCTTCTCTGAGAATAGCGGTCACCAAATGTGACAGAAAACTAAGGGGCACCTGGGTGGCCTAGTTGGTTAAGCATCTGACCCTTGATTTTGGCTCAAGTCATGATCTCAGGGTTGCGTGATCAATCCTTGCATCGCGCTCTGCACTGGATGTAAAACCTGCTTGAGAATCTCCCTTTTCCTCTGCCCCTCTCCCAGTCTTGTGTTCTATTTCTCTTCAAAACAAAAACAAAAACTAATATAAGCTGGAGGGGGTAATTTCTGGTGTTAGGATGACTGCAGAACATGTGATTTGGGATCAAATTTAGGGGCTGTACTGTACAAATATTAAAATACATAATTTCTTGAATTTAGGAATTTATGAAGGTCACAGATTATATTTTCTGTAAAAACCAAGGATCTGGAATATTATATTATATATATTTTATAATGTCCATATTTTTCACACATGCTAGTGGACTCTATGTCATATTAATAACAGTGACATAAAGAAAACACATCTATTAAAACACTCACCTGTATTACCATATGTGTTCATAAATTTCTGTCTCCTTAGAAGCAAATCTTTCTAACACTGATGTTTATTTTTTAGTGTAGTACTTATGTCATGTATCTTAACTTTGATACCTTTTTCCAAATGGAATGCTAACATTATTTCATTTTGTTGGTATAAAATATGTTCTGTGAGAACTGAAGCCTTATAGGTACACAGGTCACCATAAAATTACCATTTTCAGTCTCAACCTCATTATGATTTTGGAGACACTCAGGAATCAAAAGCAAATGTACAGAAACAGAAGGATAAGCGAAAATCACGTAAGTTCTAATTGGGAGAGTATAAAGGAAGTTGTGATAAAAATATCAGGTAGTCAGAGACTTGAAGAAGCAAATAGAGAGTCTCTTGCTGGCTTTATAGAAGCAAAGAAACCTGTCATGACCTGCTTATGGAGGGTATCAGGTGGCAAGAACCCAACAACTTCCCGGAACTGAAAGCCTCCCCAGGCAACATCAAGCAAGAAAATGGAAACTGTGATCTTAATCTATAAGGAACTAAATTTTGCTAACAACCAGTGAGTGTATAAGAAGACCTTAAGCCTCGGCTAATATCATAGCCCCAACTGAAATCTTTTTTTTTTTAAGATTTTATATATTTATTTGACAGACAGAGATCACAAGTAGGCAGAGAGGCAGGCAGAGAGAGAGGAGGAAGCAGGCTCCTCGCGGAGCAGAGAGCCCAATGCGGGGCTCGATCCCAGGACCCGAGCCGAAGGCAGAGGCTTAACCCACTGAGCCACCCAGGCGCCCCCCCACAACTGAAATCTTAAGCAAAGGCTTCAACTAAGTTTGCTTAGACTCCTGACCCATAAAAACTATGAAATAATTTGCATTGTTTTAAGTCACTGGCTTCATGGTGATTTATTAAACAGCAATGAAAAACCACTACATTATGCTTTATAACCAAGAAAATATTACTGTTACATGTGTCTGCTTACAAATCACATCTACAGCGAACATTTTTTTTTTTTTTCAAAATACACTGCCTTTTCTTTATAATCTAGCAATGGGCTTCCATTTTCATGAAACCTGGACCCTGAATTTGTTATCAAAGCATTTTATCTCCAAGCTTTCATTTAATTAAAAACATATCTGAAAGGGAAAACTGAATTTAGAAGTGTATTTCCCTAACTTTTTGGAATATTTTACTTTTGGGGGGCAGGGGGTGCTGGAAGAAGGGGCAGAGGGAGAGGGAGAGAAAGGATGTTAAGCAGGCTCCATGCCCAGCGCAGAGCCCGACATAGGGCTGAATCTCACAACCTGAGCCAAAACCAAGAGTTGGATGCTTAAACGACTGAGCCATCGAGGTGCCTCTGGAGTCATATTTTAAAAACATATTATTTTAGGGGCGCCTGGGTGGCTCAGTGGGTTAAAGCCTCTGCCTTCGGCTCAGGTCATGATCTCAGGGTCCTGGGATCGAGCCCCACATTGGGCTCTCTGCTCAGCCAGGAAGCCTGCTTCCTCCGCGCTCTCTCTCTCTCTGCCTGCCTCTCTGCCTACTTGTGATTTCTATCTGTTAAATAAATAAATAAAAATTAAAAAAAAACATATTATTTTAGAAAACATTTATTATATCCTATGCTTAGAAAAATAGATATACACTTAATGTACTTATTTATCTTTTCAGTATTTATGTTAATCACTAAAATATATCATATTAAGGAATATATCATATTGTGAGAGCATACTGACTCATTGTGTGAACATTTTCATATGATATATAATATATGGAGAAAGAAGAGATAGACGATTCACATTCAAAATGTCATATAAGATTATATAATATAAATTCTCCAACATAACTATCTGTTTTCATAGCTAAATCTGTCATCTAGTAAAGGTGGGGGAAAGAGTTTGGTGATATTACCTATCATACAATTAGAGGGCAAAATAAACTACCTTTTAGTATTTTCAGAATGTAACAATTCAAATTTTATTCCCTGCTTCTGTCAAACAGGAAATTTGTAACTAAAATTGTTAACACCCACAACAGAGGTTTGTATTGTCAATTGCTTTATTAACCTTTTTTTTTGTAGAATTCCAAATAAAGTTTGGTCTTTTAAAAAGAAATCTACTTTAAGTTAGCCTACCTTCCACACTCAATGTCCCCATTTTAGACTCCAGGAAATCAAATAATGTGCTTGGTGCTGATGGCCTTGCATTTCCCAGTTCCTCTTCTTCTTCAGATCTTATTCTCCCCCTTCCTTTTCCTTTACCTTAAGAAGTAAAGCAAGACATATTTATTGTGCATGCAAAAACAAAAGGAGAAAACACACTAAAATAAAATCATCAGTCACCTTAAGTTTGATTTTGTATTTTTCATATTTTTCTGTATATTCTATATCTTTTAAATAAAAAAGTTTTTAAATGATAATATACGTATTTTAAAGATTTTATTTATTTGTCAGAGAGAGAGAGAGAGAGAAAGAGAGAGAGGGAGGGCAAGCAGGGGGAACAACAGGCAGAGGGAGAAGCAGGCTCCATGATGAGCAAGAAGCCCAATGTGGGACTTGATCCCAGGATGCTGGGATCATGACCCGAGCCAAAGGCAGATGCTCAAATGACTGAGCCACCCAGGCATTCCTTTAAATGATTATATTAACTAACACCTTTAGTCCTCTAAATGATCTATTTGGAAATTTGAATTTGTTCATGTTCTCTTATCTTCTAAGAGAAAAAATCATTTTTATAAAATTTTTCTTTAAACGCTTATCCTTTCAAAAATATAGGATTAAGGCTTGAATGACTAAAGAATAACACTAAGTAAAAGTCATGTGCTTGTTAATTTTAAAAAGTTTACAGACTAGTCATTTATGTAAGGGGCACAGTTCTAGAAATAATGAATAGAACTACTCACTTCATATCCTATTTTCTCTACTGCTTATCACAACCCTCTTTATAAGATATTATTAGACCTACTGTACATAAAGATGAAGATAAACAGACTTAGAGTAAGTTAAACAAGTCTCCGTGGTTCCAAAATTGGTGCTCCTTCCACTTAACCACAAATAGGAATGAATTTATAACTCCCACTCCACCATGACAAAACCCCAGCCTAAAAAACAACCAATATTATCTGGCACATTGCTTAACGAATTCTACCTCGCAGAGGTGGTCCTGTAACAGGTTTGTGTTTATTGCTGTTAAGAAGTACATTCAGTGCTGCTTCTAAGTTGTTGTCATTATCCATAAGAGCTTGCCTCGATGCTTCTTTACTGAAGCCCATTTCTGTTATGTGTTTCAGAGCCTTCTCATCAACCTGTAAGAAATTAAGAGCAAAGCTGTGCTGATGGCCATAAATAAACAAAGTATAAGTTTTTAACTATACACTGTTTTTTAACTAAAAATTACATCTCCTGCTTATGGAAAAATGTTATACTAATACATCACTCACTTGCTGCTTTTCCATATCAACAGTTAAGAAAAAAATATATATGATATGTGGGGTTGTACCTCTAGTACTCTTTGACTTCACAACTACCATAACAAATGCAAGAAAGAAGGAAAGGAAGAACATATACATGCAAAAGAATTTGGTACTTAGTCATTAGAATAACTTATGTACATTCAACTTTACACTGGTATTTCAAATTGTCCTTTTGATGGTCTCCTTCAGTTTTGAATGGCTTTGTTGGATAATAATTCTTGGTTAACAGGTTGTTTTTTTTCCCTTTCAGTACTTTCAAGATATCACCCCACTGAGTTCTTGCTTTCATAGTTTCTGATCAGATATTGGTCATATATCTTATTCAGGATCCACTGAATTTGATGAATTGCTCCTCTCTCACAGCTTACAAGATTTCTCTGTCTTTAGCTTTCAGCAACTTGATTATAATGTGTCTTGGTGTGTCTCTCTCCCTAAGTTTATCCTATTGGAATTCACTAAACTTCTTGGATTTGTAGATTCATATTTTCATTGAATTGGGGAATTGGAGGTCATTATTTCTTCAGATAGTCTTTCAGTTCCTCTGTCTCTTCTCCTATTGGGATTCCCATACATAATATATATGTTGGTACATTTGATGATACCCCATAAGTCTCTTAGCCTCTATTTTTCTTCACTCTTCTATCTGCATCTTAGACCTAATAATTTCAATACCCTATGTTAAAGTTCACTGATTCTTTCCCCTACCAGTTCCAGTCTGATGTTGAATCTGCTAATTAGATTTTTTATTTCAGCTACTATACTTTTCTGCTTCAGTAATCCTATTTGGTTTCCTTTTATAATTTCTCTTTTTTTTCTTATTATATTCAGTTAGCCAACATATAGTACAGGATTAGTTTTTGGTGTAGTGTTCAATAGTTCATTTGTTGCATATAACAACAAGTGCTCAGGTTCCCTACTTGTTCATATATTATTTTCTTGATTTCTTTTAGTTCTTTGTCAATGGTTCCCTTCAGACCTTTGAGCATACTTAAGATAGTTTATTTAAAGTCTTAGTTTAGTAGGTCCAATGTCTGGGCTTCTTCAGGGATGATTTTTCTCATTTCTTTTTTTCCCATGAATGGGTCATAGTTTGCTTGTTTTTGATATGCTTTGTAATTTTTTGTTGCTGTTGAGAACTGGACATTTTGAATACTGTAATGGCAATAATTACATTATTATTATTATATATGTATATTATTATACAATGGAAATTGGATTCTCCCTCCTCTTCAGGGATTGCTATTGCTACTAGATAAAAGCTGCCATTGTGAGCTTGTTTGGTGACTTTTCCAGACTTTCTTTGCAAGGATTATATTTCTTGAAGTCTCTGTTCCATTATAGCCATGGTCAGCCAGTAACCAGCCTCTTTCTTCATCACTGACTATTCTGGATGCTCAAGTGTCTGACTACCAGGCTCCAGAGTTTTAAAATAGTTGTTTCAAAGAACTTGTCAGCTCAACAGTTGTTTGGGTGGTGGGGCCAATTCCTGGAGCTCTCTACTCCACCATCTTTGTGATGTCACACTCTTTATGTATTTAATCCTTACCACAACCCCAAACTGATGGTCTCTGATGTTCTATGGCAAGACATTCCCTAAAGAAGTATTCTCAATTTACGGAAGTTTGAAGGCTTCTTTAGTTAGGGACCATACTTTTAGCTCACTATATCTACTCTAACCTGAATGTGTTCAAGGAAGAGACACCTTGGCCCACATTTATAAACCCATTCTCCTTAATATACTCCATAATATACTGAACAAAGCCAGTGGTAGTTATGAGAGAGAACAGAAAAATCATCAAGGCAAAGAAGAGCACATTAATTTTGTGGTTGACTCTTTAGCCTTACCAGTTCTCTATAAACACCTTCATGTTTCCCCTCAGATTTGGTTGACTTTTCTTTTTGTAAAATTTCCCTATTTCGGTTACCAGCAGCACTCATGTTGAGATTACTTCTAGCACCACCACCACCTCCTCCAAATGTCTTGGTCTTGTGATAAGAGAAAAACAAAAGAGATGTAAGTAAATAACATTTAAAAATAGCTCTAAGCCTAATCTACAGTGAAAAACACCTAGTAAAACTGAAGCACCTAAAAGCTTCTTGATTATGTTTTACATGAAAAAACTAAAATGGTAACTAATTCTTTTTAAACAAATACCTACTGGCCATAATCTCTTCTTTCTACAAGTCCAAATGAAGCAATAAAAAAATTACATTAATTGAAGTCTTTACGTTTTCTAGGCAAGTCATCCGAATAAACTTAAGTAGACAACAATATAGAAGACAATAAAATAGTACCAGCATCAACGGAGACTAGGTGTTAAAATAATTCTAGGGTATAATACTTTACTGATATCATGAGACCTGAGTTGTATAGCAAGTCTATCTTTAGCAAGGCACTAAACATCTCTAGGAATCGGCTATATTATGTCTGTAATCCAGTCATATGGTTATATAATCCTTTTTTAAAGATTTTATTTCTTTGAGACAGAGACAGTGCGTGTTGATGAGCGGGGGAGGAGCAGAGGGACAAGTAGACTCCCCACTGAGTGGGGAGCTCATAGTGGGGCTCAATCCCAGGATCCTGAGATCATGACCTGAGCTGGAGTCAGATGCTTAACCGACTGACTGCTTAACCCAGGTGATCCCGATTGTATGATCTTAAAAAGTAAGCAAATAATATGAATTTTAACACTAGATTAAAACTCTCATTACTGGGGCGCCTGGGTGGCTCAGTGGGTTAAAGCCTCTGCCTTTGGCTCAGGTCATGATCTCAGGGTCCTGGGATCGAGCCCTGCATCGGGCTCTCTGCTCAGCGGGGAGCCTGCTTCCTCCTCTCTCTCTGTCTCCCTCTCTGCCTACTTGTGATCTCTCTCTGTCAAATAAATAAATAAAATCTTAAAAAAAAAAACTCTCATTATTGATTTATTACTTACATTAATTATATAATATGCCATTTTACCAACTGTGTATAAAAACTTTAAAGTCCATTATTTCTTATTTTGCCTGATTTGCTTGAATAATTATGTTTAATCACCTCTGAAAATCAGTTTTGATCTCTTTTTTTTTTATCAAAACTATAGTGAAAAGACTAGAATGTAAAGAACATTAGTTTGGAAAGACACAAAATCATGACTGATAAACAACCCACAAGCTGTTACTTGTACAATATCAAATTAAACATCTGGTTATACAATATCTTTATAGTTCTAAGAGATCTAATAAAAGAGGAAGAAATGAACAGTTGCTTTTTATTAGTGATAATAATAGTTTTACACATGTTTTAAAATCATGACAGTAAGAAAACATCCTAGATATACATTTACATAACACCGGGAAATTGTTTTGAATCCGATGAAAATATAAAGAAACAAAACCTGAGAAATAGAAAAATAGTATGAGATAAGCATTAACCAGACAACATATTAAGTACTGATTAGGAGTTGATGCACCACAATATTTAAATTTTACTTAAACCAAAATTAAAACCACATCTTCAAAGACCATTCACTCTTTGTTTTATGCAATAGATTTGGAATGTCTTGAGGGTCATCACTTATAAAACCATAACAAAAAAATGTGAGTTTATATAATTGTGATCTGAAGTTAATTGGACTGGGAGATGGTGTAGTATAGTTAAGAACACAGGCTTTGGAACTTGACAAGACTGGGACTAAATCTTAACTCAAACACTTCCTATCTCCTGCCTTCAGGCAGGTACTTCCACCTTCCACAAGACAGGTTTCTCATTCTTAAAACAGGGATGAGAAAACCTACCTAATTGGGACATCGTAAGAATTAAATGACACCAACACCACAAAGTAACCAATTTAGTAACTGGCACATGATAAACACTCATAGTCCATGGCAACATTAACTGTTTTGCTTAATATATTAAAACATAGTTACCTGAGAACTCTGGACACTGATGTGTTCCAAATTAAATATATTTCTGGAATTTAAATTCCATAACTCCAAAAGTACTTTTTCTCTGGGTACTAGTGAAGCAGTCCCATCTTCTGGATGCTTTTCTTTATTATTTTCTTTCCATTTTTATTGATTAAATTATAGGATAAATTTTCAGAATTGCTTTTCACTATTTTATAACAGTTGCCACTCACTAAACATATAAATGCTTAGAAACAACACAATTTAAACATTACCCATAAGGTAAATGGTGTTCTCCTTTATGAGTGACACCATCTTGTCCATACTGTACATTTTAGGAATCCATGAAATCATCATGACCATGACACTCAAGTGGGCCCTTAATGCTCCCTAGCAATCTTATTATATTTTCCTAGCCCAACTACTTCCCCATCTACTAAACTGCTACTTTACATATTCCCCTTATTCCTCAAACCTCCAACATCTTCTCCTCCATTGTTACTACTGACCTTGCTTACTACCTCACTGAAAAAAATGAAATAATCATTACAGAACTTGCATAGATTTTCACCACATCAACCCACCCACCAATATATGCATACTCATTTTCTCTTAGCACTGTATTTTTATCTTACTACCATCCACATGAATGTCTAGAGGAATCTAGAGGAAATGAATCCCCCCAACTCTACATTATTTCTCAGACCACATCTTACATGATCTTTCAAAAGCTTTTGATGAGTTCAATACCTCTTTCTCCATGATGCAATTTCTGTATTCTTTTGTTTTGATCCTACCTTCCTGGTTGCACCTTGGCTGGTTCAATCTCTTTCACACAACCTCTAGTGCTACAAGGATTCATTTGTTACCCCTTTTATCTTCCCTTCAGCACTCATTTGGTGATCTCATTTGGCCTCATGATTTTCAAAAGGCATCCATATATGTCTACAACTTCCAAATGTGTATCTCTTCCAAAGCTTACTTTTTCAATTATACTCTCCTGTCTCACTGCCTATGAAGCCACATGGATGTCTCACAGGCACACTTCATGTTCAAAACAGAACACCAAATCTTTATCATCAAACCATTCCTCCATAGTCTTCGCCAATTCAAAGTAAGCAACTCTAACCTGCCAACTTCTTAGGGCAAGACACCTCTTCTCATGTACCACATTCAGTATCTCAGAAATCGCCATAGCCCTACTTCTAAAATTCCAGGATCTGACCACTTGGCACCACCTATACAGCTGCCATCATCATCCTGGCAAAATTACTTTAATAATTTCCTAATCATCTGATTCAATTTTCTCTAAAATCCACTCTGAACCTAGCAGCCAGAATTAGCTTTTTAAAGTTGATGTTACTACTGTGCTGAAAACCCTCTAAAGGCTCTCATTTCTCTCTGAATAAAGGTCGGTGTTTTTAACATGACTTACAGAGACCTACATAAGCTGACCTTCATTATCACCCTTGACTTTACATTCTACCTAATGTCCCTTTGTTCTCTCTGCTTCCACTGGCACCTTTCTATTCCTTGAACATATATTCTTGCTTTAGAACCTTTGCAAAAGCTTTTCTTCTCATGTAACCATACAACTAATTCTCTTACCTCCTTTAAGTCTTGGCTCAAATCTCATCATCCTGAGACTTAATCAAATTACTATATTTAAAACTCAAATCTGCAACTTACTTATTTAGCATGTTTATATTAGTGTCCTTGCTAGAATGTAAACTATAAAAAATTTTAAAAGAATTTTCAATTTCTGACCATCCTATTTTTTTTAAAAGATTTTATTTATTATTTATTTGACACAGCAAGAAAGATAGTGAGCAAGAGAGCAGGGGTAGTGGCACACGGACAGGGAGAGAAGGAGAAGCAGGCTCGTGGCTGAGCAAGAAGCCTGATGCAGGCTCAATCCCATAACTTTGGGATCATGACCTGAGCGGAAGGTAGCCACTTAACCAACTGAGCCACCAAGGTGCCCCTGACCATTGTATTTTAAAGTGCACACCACCCTCAACTGGCACTCCCAACTTCCCAATCTACTCTACCTTTTTTCTTCCTATAGCACTTAACCAACATCTAACCTACCAGTTAACTTACTTACTCAGTGCGCTAATAGTCTGTCTCCTTTACTAAATATTTAAGCTTAATATGGGCAGGGATCTTTTGTCTATTTTGTTCAACTGATTTAACCTAAGCATTTAAAACACTGCCTAGGGGGCACCTGGGTGGCTCAGTTGGTTAAGTGTCCAACTCTTGATTTAGGCTCAGGTCACGCATGATCTCAGGGTCATGAGATTGAGCCCTTGTGTCAAGTCTGCTTAAGTCTGCTTAAGATTCTTACCTTCTCCCTCCCTCTGCCCCTCCTCACCCTTCCATGTTCGTTCTCTTTCTCTCTCTGTCAAAAATACAAAATAAGGGGAACCTGGGTGGCTCAGTGGATTAAGCCGCTGCCTTCGGCTCGGGTCATGATCTCAGGGTCCTGAGATCGAGCCCCACGTTGGGCTCTCTGCTCCGCGGGGAGCCTGCTTCCTCCTCTCTCTCTGCCTGCCTCTCTGCCTACTTGTGATCTCTGTCTGTCAAATAAATAAATAAAATCTTAAAAAAAAATACAAAATAAAATATAAAATACTTCCTAGCACATAGATTTTCAAAAGATATTTGCTGATTAAGGAGTAAAGGAAAAATAAATGAAAATCATGGCTTGATCATGTGCAGTAGACTCCACCAAATCCATGTGTTTAAATAGATATCATAAAACATCTTTTCAGAACAATTACAGTGTTATATGATTTTGCTGTTCAGACATTTAAATATAAATCTGTGTGTGTGTGTGTGTGTGTGTGTGTGCGCGCGCGTGCACGGGCATGCATACTTACCTATATAGAAGGATATAGAGATATAAGGATAATCTACTATAATGCACATAGGGTTAGTCCTAGATTTGCTGGTGAGTAACACTAAGCAAGTTCAGTTAGTTTTGAGCCAACAGCAGCTCTCTCATATACAAATTGAGAAGTTTTAAGTTTTTTCAGAAAACTAGAATTCTTTACTTATCAAATATTATGGAAAATATAATGTGATCAATTATGACTTTAAAAAAATGAAGCATATTACAGTATAACTATATTCCAGTAAATAGCTATAACCATATCAAATAAAATTTGGGGAGGAAAGTTTGTGTGAAAAAAATGTGCACCAAAAGAATAACTTTCCTATAATCATTAAGGAATTGATATATACTCAATATACTCTTTTTAAACTCCATAATTTTAATAGCTTTTTGGGAAAGAAGAAATTTATTTTATGTGAACTATGCAAAATGCATTAATTTCAGAAGTATTAAAAGTGATTTTTAAAAAAATGTACCTTAGCACATAGGAAATACAGAAGAATAGCAATAGTCACATTTACTGAGCGCTTTTAGAGAAGGAAAATTTGATCTGTGCTATGCAGGATTCTAAATGTTTTAAAGATTATCAAGTTAATTCTCACAGCAACCTTATGAAATGGGTATCATTATTATCCTCTTTTCATAGATGAAGGGAAATAAGGCACAAAAAACCAAGTAACCTAACAGCAGGATATGCTTTTGGGCTGTCTGATTCCAGAGCTTGTGCTCTTGGACTCTCTAAGTGACAGATGATGGAAAGACATTGCAGGAAGGGAGAAAAGGGTAGTCTGTTAGTGAGAATTGTCAAGGAGAGGGCGCCTGGGTAGCTCAGTGGGTTAAGAGTCTGCCTTCAGCTCAGGCCGTGATCCTGGAGTCCTGGAATCCTGGGATCCAGTCCTGCATCCTGAATTGGGCTCTCTGTTCAGCAGAGAGTCTGCTTCTCCCTCTCCCTTGTCAGCTCCTCCCCCCATCCCACCCCATGACTCACGCTCTCTCTCTACCTCACTCTCTAGCTCACTCTCTCTGTCACAGAAAAAAAAAGAATTGTCAAGGAGATTAAGAAAAAGAACACAGGAGCAAAATGTGTAAGTTTAAGACTCCTTAAGTTACTGTGGCATTTCTACTGATAAGATATGCAAGAAGAATGTCAAAAGTTTGTTGAATTAGTTACCTTACATGAAAAGACAATAATGATTATGAGTAACCTAAATAGAACATACTGACAAGAAATAAGAGAAATTTATAATGATTTAGTTTCTCACTTCTTTGCTCTTTGCAACTTCCGCAATAGCAGCAGTCCTTTGCTTTTCAAATTCATCATTATCATTTGTAGGTTTGACAGGCATTGTAACTTGCAATGTCTTTCTTCGGTCAAGTTCTCTACTATCCACTTGGACATGAGATATGCACTTCTGGTAATAATAAATAAAAACAAAACACTTCAGTATTTCCAAAAGAGATTCAAGTTTTTCATAAGAAAGTAATACCTTAAAAGAACTGTTTGTGTCACTGACAACTGAGAGCTCATAAAACTATAATTCTTTCTCACAGATTTTTTAAAAAGGTAGAAAAGTGATTAAATTAACTTTTAAATAAATGTAACAGGTAAATAAAATGTAGAGCTACATAAAAATGTGGCTATC
>RCUC01098793.1:0-12283 GCA_003697995.1 Taxidea taxus jeffersonii | reverse complement strand
AAAGATAAGTCAAACTGTTCTTATGCTCTTCAGAGTACTTAGAGTCTAAAACACAGTAATTCCATAATAAATATTAGAGAACTCTAAAGACAATATATAGTTTCTGTAAGAGGGTCGCCCTTTAGAAGATCTGCCTTAAAACATATCTGGAGGGTTCTTCTCTTCCCTTTGCCCCCCACACTATCTCTTTAATTTGTTACCTGTGTATCATCTGAGCCTCCTCATGTTCTACTCACTGTTGGTAGGTGTTTTATCCACATACTAAATAACAACTGTTTCACAATTTACAAAGCACTTTCTTGACCATCAATATCCTCAAGAGAGGCAGTACAGCAATCCTGAGATAGATAGTCTGGTTTCAAAAGCAGTTCCACTATATACAACTATGGGGCCCTACGCAAGTTACTTAACCTCTCTTGAGCTTCAGTTTCCTTATCTGTAAAGTAAGTATTATAATAGTACCCCTATATATAGGGCTGTTATGAGTGGTAAAAAATTATTATGCAATGTGCCTAAAATAGGACTTGGTACATAAAAAGTATTTAATAAATATTAGCTATTACTATCGTATCATTCTCATTTTACAACCAGGAACCATGATAAATGATTTGTCTGACCAGAAGAGTGCTGGGAGTTAAATATAGACCTTTTGACTCCAAATCCTATGCCGTTCATATTGGACCACACCTGCCTTCAGCTATTCTTGTCTGGACTAAGTCAACACAAATGGCTATCAGCTGGTTTCCTCTGCCTTACCCACTCATCTCCCTTTGAGTCTTCCTTGTCTTTGCAATTACTTACCAGGATAACTCTAAGTAGGTGATGATCTAAGCAGTCGGGCTGGAATGCATACCCAGGTGCCTTCCGCTGGTTCACACTATCTGCTCATAGGAAATGCCTCCCAGATGCCAGAAAGAGGGCTCTCTTTATTGAGTTTTCCAATCATGTTGATTGAACACAGTTACTACACTAGTATACTAACTTCTAAAAAGCCAAGGGTCTTAACTGAAACTCATATTAAAAAGGCCCCCAAAAAAACTGACAATGCTTTGTTCAAGAAGTGGACAGATCTGAAGTAGCTACCATAATTGGATCTTGGTGCCTTTAGAGTTACTTTTATTTTGTGGGCTTTCTCAATCTTTGTCCACACAGACACGGTTTTTCGATAATTACAATTATAATGCAAATGCAACTTAGCATTCCAGTTTTTTCATACATTTCTCAAACAGATACTTTGCTTCCTTGATCATATATATCATTTTCAAAAGAAACAAGAAATCCCATTATATTGGTGCCATTTCCTTATTAATAGATACTAGAGTTTCTTCCAGGCTTTATGATTACAAATTTACTATAAACATTTTGTACATGTTACTATTTTCTTCAGTGGAATTATTTCCTTAATTCCTGGCTCAAAGAGGAGGAATTTTTTTTTAAGATTTTTTAAAATTTATTTATTTGACAGACGGAGATCACAAGTAGGCAGAGAGGCAGGCAGAGAGAGAGGAGGAAGCAGGCTCCCCACTGAGCAGAGAGCCACATGCAGAGTTCGATCCCAGGACCCTGAGACCATTACCTGAGCTGAAGGCAGAGGCTTAACCCTCTGAGCCACCCAGGCGCCCCAATAAGGACTTACTAATATGTACCCGGAGGCTTAAAAATACTTATACCATATGACCCAATAATTCCAATTAAAGGAATTTATCCTGAGGCAATAACTAGAGATGCATGAAAATATTTATGTATAAAGTCGTTCATCATAGTATTATTCATAATTGTGAAAGCCTAGAAGTGGTATAAGTGGTTATAAAAATTATGATATACTGATGTGATTAGCACAAACTTCTATGACTATATAATTAAAAACTAATATTTAATGAAGAATAAAAAATATTCCTTATCTATTTCAGTCATTCTATTATCTAACCTTTATAACTCTTGATACTCTTATTATCTCTACAGATGAGAAAACTGAGGCTCAGAAAGGTTAATTAACTTGCCTAAGGCCACAAAGTGGCAGACCTGACAGAGCTGGAATTTTATTTTTTTATTTTTATTTTTCTAAAAATTTTATTTATTTATTTGACAGGCAGAGATCACAAGCATGCAGAGAGGCAGGCAAGGGTTGGGGGAAGCAGGCTCCCCACTGAGCAGAGAGCCCAATGCGGGGCTCGATCCCAGGAACCTGGGATCATGACCTGAGCCGAAGGTAGAGGCTTTAAGCCACTGAGCCACCCAAACTCACTGGGACCCCACTGGGACCCCAAAGAGCTGGAATTTTAGACCAGAGCATACATTCTTTGATGACAGCTGATTTTTACTTCCTTCTTTATGCTCTTGTGGAGTTTCCAAGTTATTGCCAAGAAACACATTACTTTTGTAATATAAACAACACAACACAAAATAAATGTTACTTTTTGAAAACTCAATTTGCTAAAGGCTCTTACAGGAACAGAACCTCTATTTAAGAACTCTTATATATCAAAATATTTTAAGATACTCCCCTTCCCATCAAGAGAGTAGCAGTACTTCTGGTATCTGTTGATTCAGAAACTGTGCAATGACAAAAAAATAAGTAAGCATTCAAAAATGCTTTTTCTAGTATGGAATATTAATAACCACAATATTATCAGGGCGCCTGTGGCTCAGCAGGTTAAGTGGCTGACTCTTGGTTTTGGCTCAGGTCATGATCTCAGGGTCCTGGGATCCAGCCCTGCCTTGGGCTCCATGCTCAGCAGGGCCTCTGCTTGAGGATTCTCTCTCCCTCGGTCCCTCCCCTGGCTCATGTTCTCTCTCTTTCTCAAATAAATAAATAAATCTTAAAAATAAATAAGTAAATAACCACTACATTATCTATGGATTTGTGGACCCTTTAGTCCCTCAAGATATGGCCCATATGCTGTAAATCACTAATAGGGATCCCAGATCAACAAGTGAGAAGAGAAAAACAGAAATCACAAGAATGGAAGTAATAATAAAACAATTTTCTTTTCAGTCATTTTTATAAATGTATCTATTTTTAAATAGATAATATATTCACATAGTTCAAAGACTTAAAAATATAAAAAAGTATATAGTAAAGTCTTCCTCCCATCCTGTCCCCATCCTGCCCAGTTCCTACCACACTGCCCTTCACAGCTAGTCATTTCTTATGTATTCTTCATGTATATATAATCAAATACAAATTTCTGTTTTGCCCTTTTCTACACAAATATAGCAATATTATACTTGCTTTTATTTCTTTTTCAATTTTTTTATTATTTTATAAACATATAATGTATTATTAGCCCCAGGGGTACAGGTCTGTGAATCACTAGGTTTACACACTTCACAGCACTCACCATAGCACATACCCTCCCCAATGTTCATAACCCCACAATTTTATTTCTTAACAGTATGTCAGAAAGCTCTTTCCATACCAGTACATGGAGACCTTTTCCACAGCTGTATAGCATTCCGTTGTTAACAAATACCATCAATGATTACTTCAGCATTCCCCTACTGATGAACATTTGGTTTGAAATAAACTTCTTTTATCTTCCTTATTTTTATTTATTTATGGTTTTAGACAGTGGGTGGGGAGAGGGGCAGAGGGAGAGGCAGAAAGAGAATCTTTAGCAGGCTCCACACCCAGTGCGGAGCCCGAGCAGGGCTCAATCCCATGATCCTGAGATCATGACCTGAGCAGAAATTAAGAATCGACACTTAACTGCCGACTGAACCACCCAGGCACCCCTCCTTTATCTTCTCTATAGCAAATATTCAAAGATATCTCTTATATATCTTACTGCTAACTACTCTAAAATATTAGGAACACTGCCTCTCAAATAGAAAACTATGTCAAAAATACTTAAAAAAAAAAACCACAACAGAACTCTCCCACTAGGACTTATGCCCATATTTGCACTGAAGCCAACAGAGCAGCAACGGAGAGGAAGGTGATGGCAGCAGGGTTAGTCTGACAGCACCCACTGCAATCTCCAGAACTGGGGAGAGGACTGGCCCACACCCACTCTCTTAACTGTAGGCATGTACAGGGTAGACAAGCAACATGGTGTAACTAAGGAGATCTCACATCTGGAGTCAGGGGGCCTGGGTCTGAGCCTCAACTTCATCATTTCCTGGCTATATGATTCTGAGCAAATCACTTAAACTCCCTGAGTCTCTGGTTCCTCATCTGGAAAATTCTCTCACAAGCTATGAGGGCTACAGAAGATACACATCTGAAAAGACTCTGTGAACTACAAAGTGTGATACATGATGCTAATTGTTATTTGTGGTCAATAACAGTAAAATAATTTAGAATTAAAAATATATTTGTATATAAAACCTTACCAATAAGGGTTGCCAAAGAGCAGTGAGGTACTGTTGGTGTGAACCTGATAATAACCAAATAGTCATCTTCGTTTCTCTCCTGAACCTCCACACTACTTTCCGTTACCACTTCCAGTTCTTCTAAAGTATTGGGCTTCTCTGGGTCCCGGATAGTTCGAATCAAATCTAAAGAATCATCAGAGACAAGGTATTATGTTAAAACATGAATATGCTAAATAAGGATGACTTTGCCAATCCTAATCCAAACATGAACTTTTCTTTTTTTTTTTTTAAAGATTTATTTATTTATTTGACAGACAGAGATCACAAGTAGGCAGAGAGGCAGGCAGAGAGAGAGAGGAGGAAGCAGGCTCCCCGCTGAGCAGAGAGCCCAATGTGGGGCTCGATCCCAGGACCCTGGGATCATGACCTGAGCCGAAGGCAAAGGCTTTAACCCACTGAGCCACCCAGAGGCTCCAAACTTTTCTTTTTTTTAACCAAATATTAAGAGTATCTGCCCAGATTTCTCACAGCAATTTCCAGTTTCCTTTTGAGAAAACTGTTTTCTTGGATTCTTAGTAGATCATAACCCATTTCGTGGATCCAACTTTGCAGAGAGAATATAAAAAGGAGGAGAGTGGGGTGCCTGGGTGGCTCAGTGGGTTACACCTCTGCCTTCAGCTCAGGTCATGATCTCAGGGTGCTGGGATCAAGCCCCACATCAGGCTCTCTGCTCGGCAAGGAGCCTGCTTCCCCCCACCTCTCTCTGCCTGCCTCTCTGCATACTTGTGATCTCTGTCAAATAAATAAATAAAATCTTTAAAAAAAATGAAAGGAGGAGGGTGTCATTGAAGCTCCAGGGGAAGAAAGAAATAACTTGTAGCTTGGGAGATTGGGGTATCAGGATTTATGAAAGTCAAATCTGAATCAAGGCTTTAAAAATATCAATATTTGGGGGCGTCTGGGTGGCTCAGTTGGTTAGGCATCTGCCTTTGGCTCAGGTCCTGATCCCAGGGTCCTGGAATCAAGTCCCGCATTGGGCTCCCTGCTCAGTGGGGAGCCTGCTTCCCCATCTCCCTCTGCCTGCCTCTCTGCCTACTTGTGCTCTTTCTCCCTCTGTCAAATAAATAAATAAAAAATCTTTTTAAAAAAATCAGTATTTGATATTGAAGGTGAAGGAAAGGAAAGGAAAAGAAGTTTAGGGTACCGGGCTGGCTTAGTCAGCAGTGCATGCAACTCTAGATCTTGGGGTTATGAGTTTGATCCCCACGTTGGGTGTAGAGATTACTTTTAAAAAATTTTTTATTGGGACGCCTGGGTGGCTCAGTTGGTTAAGCGGCTGCCTTCGGCTCAGGTCATGATCCCAGCATCCTGGGATCGAGTCCCACATCGGGCTCCTTGCTCAGCAAGGAGCCTGCTTCTCCCTCTGCCTCTGCCTGCTACTCTGTCTGCCTGTGCTCGCTCCCACTCTCTCTGACAAATAAATAAATAAATAATCTAAAAAAATTTTTTTTATTGAGAAAAATGTTTAGTCTGCCTGGAACCCAGCATAAGTGAGTATGTAAGAGTTTGGGCCAGACCATCAAGGATCTTTTACAGTTAAGCATAGGTAACAAGGAATCCTCAAGAAGTTCTGAACAAGGGAGGAACAGGGACAGCATTACACTGTCAGCAAGGAATTCATCCACTAGCTGGTAGACTCAGGAGGAAGAGCAGGGCCAGGAATACCAGCTGAAAATGCTGGGCCCAAAACAGGCACATGACAATAGTAATGGAGAGGAGGGGACAGATGGAGAAATAATCTCAGCAGCAGAATCAACAGAATTTAACGATTGTTTGGATATAGAAGACAAGGAAAGGGAAAAAGGAAGATGACTCAGATTTTAAGTCTGTCTGGGAGAACACTGATAGAATGAAAAAAGAAAAACTGGAGAACCCAGGAAGAAAGTTGGGTAGAGGTTGGAAGAACTGGGTTCAATTTTATACATATTGATTTTGAGGCGCTTAAGGGGCAACCCAGTGGGACATGCCAGCAAACGCTGAACTGTGACATAAGGGTTAAGAAAGCACCAAGGTTAAACAGACACACGAAAAGATGCTGAACATCACTGGTCATCAGGGAAACGCAAATCAAAACCACAATGAGGGATCAGCTCATACCTAGTCAGAATGGCTAAAATCAAAAACACAATAAACAAATGTTGGCAAGGATGTGGAGAAAAAGGAACCCTGTGCACTATTGGTGGGAATGCAAACTGGTACAGCCACTGTGGAAAACAGTATGGAGTTTCCTCAAAAAATTAAAAATGGAACTACCCTATAACTCAGTAATTGCACTACTGGGTATTTACCCCCAAAATACAAAAACACTACTTCAAAGGGGTACATGCATGACTATGTTTGTAGCAGCATTTTTCACAATAGCCAAGACATAGAAGCAGCCCCGTATCCATTGATAGATGAATTTATGAATATATCTGATATATATGCAATGGAATATTATTCGGCCATAAAAAAGAATGAAGTTTTGCCATTTGCAAGGACATGAATGGAGCTAGAGAGTATAATGCAAACCAAAATAAGTCAAAGACAAATACCATATGATCTCACTCATATGTGGAATTTAAGAAATAAAACAAATGAACAAAGGGAAAAAAGAGACAGACAAACCAAGAAACAGACTTTTAACTATAGAGAATAAACTGATGGTTACCAGAGGGGAGGTAGGTGGAGGAACAGGTGAAATGGATAAAGGGTTTTAAGAGTACACTTATCAAGATGAGCACTGAGTAATGTACAGAATTGTTGAATCTTTTTTTTTTTTTTTTGTCAGAGAGCGAGCACAGGCAGACAGAGTGGTAGGCAGAGGCAGAGGGAGAAGCAGGCTCCTTGCTGAGCAAGGAGCCCGATGTGGGACTCCATCCCAGGACGCTGGGATCATGACCTGAGCTGAAGGCAGCCGCTTAACCAACTGAGTCACCCAGGCGTCCCTTGTTGAATCATTATGCTGTACACCTGAAACTAACATAAGCTGTATGTTAACTGTACTGGAATTAAAATTAAGAATTTAATTAAAAAGAGACAGCACACACCAAAGCTAGAGTGGTTAATGAACCCATGGGATTCACAAAGAATGAGCAGAACAGTAGTTTTCAACCTTGGGTGAACAATGGAATCATCAGGACTGCTTTAAAAACAAAACAAAAACTGGAACTCCTGGGTGGCTCAGTGGGTTAAGCCGCTGCCTTCGGCTCAGGTCATGATCCCAGGGTCCTGGGATTGAGTCCCACATCGGGCTCTCTGCTCGGCGGGGAGCCTGCTTCTCCCCTCCCCTCTCTGCCTGCCTCTCTGCCTACTTGTGTGATCTCTGTCAAATAAATAAATAAAGTCTTAAAAAAAAAAAAAAAAAACTGATGTCTAAGCCCTATCCCCAAAGATCCTGACTTAACTGATTTGTAGTATGGGCTGGACATTAAAACTTTTAAAACATTCCTCAGATTGGGGCGCCTAGGTGGCTCAGTTGGTTAAGCCACTGCCTTCAGCTCAGGTCCTGATCCTGGAATCCCAGGATGAGTCCTATATCAGGCTTCCCCTGCTCTACAGGGAGCCTGCTTCTCCCTCTCCCTCTGCCTGCCACTCCCCCTGCTTGTGCTCTCTGTCAAATAAATAAATAAAATCTTCAAAAAAAAAATTCCTCAGATTGTTCTTATGGGCACCTCAATTTGAGAACCACTAATGCAAAGGGAGAGACCCAAGAATATATCTGTGGGAAGCACCTAATTTTGGGATCAGAAGGAGAAAGAAAAGCAAAAAGCAGAGATGGACATGGGGGGAGGTTAACAACATTAATGCAGCAGAAAAATTTCAAATAAAGAGAGCAGAAAAAGGTCTTTGGATTTGTCACCCAGAAGATCACCTATAAGAAAGCAGTTTCCATAGATATATAAGGCAGAAGCCAGCTTGTAAAATGGGGAAGTCAGAAGGAACTGAAAATGTAGTGCTAGGACTTTGGCAGGGAAGGGAAGGGCAAAGAACCAATAGGGGGGTTAGACAAAGTTAGAACAATGAAAAAAAGTAAGGGAAACTTGAGTATGTTTTATAGCCCAAGGGGAAGGATCAAATAGAGGAAGTGAGACTGAAAGTATAGGGGGGTGAATGGGGGACTGGCAAAACAGGAAGGGAATGAGACCAAGGATGTGGGAGCCTGGGTTGGCCTTGGAGAAGATAAGATTTCCTTCTTATTCTGGGGTAGAAAAATATGGAAAAGGAGAATGATAGAGAAATGGTGAGGTAGAAAGGAGAGCAGAGGGAATTCACATAGGATGGGCTTGAGGTTCTCAAGCCTAAGGTTTTGTTCTATAATTGATAGCACCCCTATAATCAAAAATGCTACTGGGAAATCAAATCAATCAAACTCTACCTTGTCCCTGACCACTCCTGGGCTTATCACTTGATTAGCCACATAATATGAAAATGGGGGCAGGAAAGACAAAGCTTTCTCTTCACAAGGCTCTATCAACATGGGGTTCAGGGAAACATGGCCTTTTTTTTTTTTTTTAAAGATTTTATTTATTGGGGCACCCGGGTGGCTCAGTGGGTTAAAGCCTCTGTCTTTGGCTCAGGTCATGATCTCAGGGTCCTGGGATCAAGTCCCGCACTGGGCTCTCTGCTTAGCAGGGAGCCTGCTTCCCCCCAACTGCCTGCCTCTCTGCCTACTTGTGATCTCTGTCTGTCAAATAAATAAATAAATTTAAAAAAAAAAAAGATTTTTTTAATTTATTTGACAGAGATCATAAGTAGGCAGAGAGAGAGAGAGAGAGAGAGGAGGAAGCAGGCTCCCCGCCGAACAGAGAGCCCAATGCCGAGCTGGATCCCAGGACCCTGGGATCATGACCTGTGCCGAAAGCAGAGGCTTTAACCCACTGAGCCACCCTGGTGCCCCAAACACATGGCTCTTTAAAAAGAAATCTGTTGCCCCTCATCCTGGGCATTTTCCCTGTAAGGCTCATTTACACAAGCTGCATTATATTTTTTTTTAAGTGCATTATATTCTTTAATATGCTACCTAACCCTGAAATTAAGTCTCACCCCTTATTAAACTTCTCTGGTTTTCTATTGATTTGAGAGATTTGGACTTATTTCTTTAGAAAGATTTGGATTTATTTCTTTAGAAAGAGCGCTCTTCTCACATTACTCCCCTGATGAAAATTCTTCTATGGCTCTGCACTGACATTCTTTTTTTTTTTTTTTAAGAATTTATTTGAGAGAGAGAGTGAGTGAGAGAGAGATAGCACAAGTAGGGGGAGGACCAGAGGGACCCGTTGGGCAAGGAGCCTGATGCTGGGCAAGGAGCCCGATGTGGGGCATGATCCCAGGACCCTGGGATCATGACCTGAGCCAAAGGCAGACGCTTAAACAATTGAGTCATGCAGGTGCCCCTGCACTGATATTCTTTATACATTTAAATCCTCAGTACCCAGTACTGACCTGGTATCCAAAATAATTTTTGACCACACTTCCACCCTTAACCACACTCTATCCTGAAGCCCCACCTCTCTGCCATTCTCTGCAATGTTACTTTGTCACCTCCATACTTTTGCTCCCTTTTCTCTGCTTAGTATGCCTTCTACACTCTATACATCCAGAGCCTACTTATACTTCAAGGCCTAACTCAAGTGACTCTTCCTTAAAGTTTTTCCAAATGCCCCACTCAGAGATTACTATCTCTCCTTCTGAATTTCTGTATCTCTTATTCAGGTCAGGTCAGTGGCTTTCTACTGCATAAAACCAAAAATAGTATATTTTTGCGTATACAATTCTCCCTGAGTATCAGCTTTAGGACAAGAATCATCTCTTCCAAAGCTGTATCCCCAAGTGTCCTTCTGTCCTGAGATGCTGTAGACAGAAGTCAGGACAGAAATGGGTCTGTTTTGTAGAGATCATTCCACTCATAATCATCTAGCTGGGCTTAAGTCCTGCCTCTAGTAAGAGAGGGGTAAATGAGATTGGCTCCAAAGATCTTTGAGGCCTCCTCCTGGCCTACATTCATTGCCCACATTTTATTTGTATTCTTATGGTTAGATCTTTCACTCTAGGTCAGCAGGAATAGCTTAACAGTAGTTAGAACCAGTCTTCTTAGTTTACAAAAACAATACTACATAAGTCCAAAAACAGGGAGTCATAAGGCAATTGTAAAATGGTGTAAAGTGCAGAAAGTTTGAAATCAGAAGACATGGACTTGGTTTTTGCCTTTTCTTTACTGGTAGTGTGACCTCCAGGTAGCTGTTTTAACCATTCTGAACCTTTGTTTCCTCATCTGTGCAATGAAATGGTCCCAGGGGGTTAAAAAAATGTATGTGTGTGTATTCGTTTTTGCACTGCTGGTTTGGCTGTGATAAGAACTGTGATAAGAAACTGTAAGTTCGAGGCCCGGGTACAGGAAGCCCGTTTTGTCCTCTTCTCTCTGGGAACTCTGCCTTTTTTTTTTTTTTTTTTTTCTTTTCTGGGGGGATAAGAGAGCGGCTGTGACCTTAGGCCAGTCCCCAACTCGTTAGTCACCCAGCAGTGGTGGCAGGAGAAGGAATGCGTATCCAAGGGGCTCGGGGACGCAAGGAAGGAGACAAGTAGTGTAGTCCGGCTTTGGTTCCTAACCAAGCACCCTAAACGCCTGCTCCGCCCAGAAGTCTTGAAAAGGGTGTGGGGCAGACAAGGGAAATGAAGCGTTTAAGACCTCCAGGCTCGGCTTGCCCCAGGTTTAGGAAGAGCCCGGGTCCTAGAAAGATCCACATTCCCGCGTGACTCAGGAACCTCGAGAAAAGGCTTCCCAAGCTTCGGACGAGACCCAGCAAAAACCGGGGTCTGTACCCCCAGCCCTCAGGTGAGATCCCCCTTACCCCCATCTCCACGTACAACGCCAATGGCTTCCCTGGGTAAAATTAATTACCATAAACCTCTAGCGCTTTCTCTTCCATGATCCGGGGCTGCCGGGCAGCTCCCCGCTCAAAGAGGCCGGTGAGCCACAGGACTCTGCTCAGCGTCCAGGAGAACAGCCCGGACACCCGCTCCATCCTCACGCTCCGCCATTCCTGGCGACTGTCCCACCAGCGCCACCGTCTCTCAGCAGCGGGCCTCGCGATTTATCAACTTCCTGGTCTTCAAATGGGCCAAGACAAGCCTAAAGGTCCAGGACCGCAGAAAGTAGGCGGGACCCGACGGAGTAGCGCGGAGGACCTAGGGAAGGGCCCCACAGAGACTACAAGCCCCGGCATGCTTTGCTCGGTTTCGGCGGGACAAGAGAAAAAAAAATCCTTCCAGCACGTGAGGCGCATTGCGTGCTGGGACGAATGGAACAAGTAGATGTATTCTGGTATTTGTAGTCTATGTTGGGTAAGAGCGAGTAGGTAACGGTCTGTTACCCGCCACTGTTTGCCTTATTCAGCGCCTTCGATAAGCTGCAAATGAATACTGAAGAGGTAGGGGAAAGGAGATTTTGATTTCCTTTGCTGGAGGAGCGTACGCAAGGACAGTCTACTGTCATTTCTCTGAGAGAGCAGCTTCCAGCCAATTTCTTCCTAGTCACGCCGGAAGTGAGTTTCCGTTGCGGTGAAACGGAAGGTCTTGGGAGTCTACTGAGGTTGGTTAGGCGTCTCGGGGCGGGGAGGGCTTTTTTATTTTCTCGCCTCAGAGGCTCTCAGGCCAGCACCTTTCCCCACTACGAGCTGCATATTTCTGTCGCCTTCAGAGACAACTAACAACGAACGAGCTTTCCTCGTGCCCAGGATATCCAGTAGTGACATATTAGAAATCCTCATCCTAAGAAGAATGTCTTTAGTCCGCTCATGTTCGTGCCTGTGATGAATGCCAGGAACAAGGTTGATGATGTTAGTTTTATCCATCCCTCCAAGTTTCTTTTTTTTTTTTTTTTAAGATTTTATTTGTTTGACACACACAGAGAGAAATCACAAGTAGG
>RCUC01098791.1:0-21020 GCA_003697995.1 Taxidea taxus jeffersonii | reverse complement strand
ATCACTACAATAATGGAACCTGTTAATCTCACTCATTACTTGAGTAAATTTTCTACATCCAACCTTGAAATTTTCTCTGATGACTAGCATTTTTGTTGAAAAGACATTTGTAAATATCCTGGAATCCCAAATGGTAAATACTAGTTCTAGGCCAATGTATCCTAAAGGAAAACCAGTAAATCAACAAACCTTGGTCTCAATCATAGTTAGCTTTTCTACTGTTTGTGGTTATTTGTTTTCCTTCTTAAATATGACTAAGCAAAATTTAGGAGATGTTTGTGGGGCATTGAATGAGTAAAATAGGAGAAAAATGGACCTTTTGGAAAAGATTAACCTGTGAAAGACAAGAAGAGAACTTAAAGTAATGAAAAAGATACATCTTTTAAGTATTATTAGGTAGACTTCAGAATGTATGACATCCCATTAAAAAAAATAGGATGTTTTCCAGAGTGGTTGCACCAGCTTGCATTCCCACCAATAGTGTAAGAGGGTTCCCCTTTCTCCACATCCTCGCCAGCATCTGTCATTTCCTGACTTGTTCATTATAGCCATTCTGACTGGTGTGAGGTGGTATCTCATTGTGGTTTTGATTTGTATTTCCCTGATGCCCAGTGATATGGAGCACTTTTTCATGTGTCTGTTGGCCATCTGGATGTCTTCTTGGCAGAAATGTCTGTTCATGTCCTCTGCCCATTTCTTGATTGGATTATTTGTTTTTTGGGTGTTGAGTTTGCTAAGCTCTTTATAGATTTTGGATACTAACCTTTTGTCTGATATGTCGGTGGCAAATATCTTCTCCCACTCTGTCAGTTGTCTTTTGGTTTTGTTGACTGTTTCCTTTGCTGTGCAAAAGCTGTTGATATTGATGAAGTCCCAATAGTTTATTTTTGCCCTTGCTTCCCTTGCCTTTGGCGTTGTTCCTAGGAAGAAGTTGCTGCGGCTGAGGTCGAAGAGGTTGCTGCCTGTGTTCTCCTCAAGGATTTTGATGGATTCCTTTCTCACATTGAGGTCCTTCATCCATTTTGAGTCTATTTTCGTGTGTGGTGTAAGGAAATGGTCCAATTTCATTTTTCTGCATGTGGCTGTCCAATTTTCCCAACACCATTTGTTGAAGAGGCTGTCTTTTTTCCATTGGATATTCTTTCCTGCTTTATCGAAGATTAGTTGACCATAGAGTTGAGGGTCTATTTCTGGCCTCTCTATTCTGTTCCATTGATCTGTGTGTCTGTTTTTGTGCCAGGACCATACTGTCTTGATGATGACAGCTTTGTAGTAGAGCTTGAAGTCTGGAATTGTGATGCCATCAACTTTGGCTTTCTTTTTCAATATTCCTTTGGCTATTCGAGTTCTTTTCTGGTTCCATATAAATTTTAGGATGATTTGTCCCATTTCTTTGAAAAAATTGGATGGGATTTTGATAGGCATTGCATTAAATGTGTAGATAGCCTTAGGTAGCATAGACATTTTCACAATATTTATTCTTCCAATCCATGAGCATGGAACATTTTTCCATTTCTTTGTGTCTTCCTCAATTTCTTTCATGAGTACTTTATAGTTCTCTGAGTATAGATTCTTTGCCTCTTTGGTTAGGTTTATTCCTAGGTATCTTATGGTTTTGGGTGTAATTGTAAATGGGATTGACTCCTTAATTTCTCTTTCTTCTGTCTTGTTGTTGGTGTAAAGAAATGCAACTGATTTCTGTGCATTGATTTTATATCCTGACACTTTACTGAATTCCTGTACAAGCTCTAGCAGTTTTGGAGTGGAGCCTTTTGGGTTTTCCACATATAGTATCATATCATCTGCAAAGAGCGATAGTTTGACTTCTTCTTTGCCGATTTGGATGCCTTTAATTTCTTTTTGTTGTCTGATTGCTGAGGCTAGGACTTCTAGTACTATGTTGAATAGCAGTGGTGATAGCGGACATCCCTGCCGTGTTCCTGACCTTAACGGAAAAGCTCTCAGTTTTTCTCCATTGAGAATGATACTTGCCGTGGGTTTTTCATAGATGGCTTTGATAATATTGAGGTATGTGCCTTCTATCCCTACACTTTGAAGAGTTTTGATTAGGAAGGGATGTTGCTCTTTGTCAAATGGTTTTTCAGCATCTATTGAGAGTATCATATGGTTCTTGTTCTTTCTTTTGTTAATGTGTTGTATCACATTGATTGATTTGCGGATGTTGAACCAACCCTGCTGCCCTGGAATAAATCCCACTTGGTCGTGGTGAATAATCCTTTTAATGTACTGTTGGATCCTATTGGCTAGTATTTTGGTGAGAATTTTCGCATCTGTGTTCATCAAGGATATTGGCCTGTAATTCTCTTTTTTGGTGGGATCCTTGTCTGGTTTGGGGATCAAGGTGATGCTGGCCTCATAAAATGAGTTTGGAAGTTTTCCTTCCATTTCTATTTTTTGGAACAGTTTCAGGAGAATAAGAATTAATTCTTCTTGAAATGTTTGGTAGAATTCCCCTGGGAAGCCATCTGGCCCTGGGCTTTTGTTTGTTTGGAGGTTTTTGATAACTGTTTCAATCTCCTTACTGGTTATGGGCCTATTCAGGTTTTCTATTTCTTCCTGGTTCAGTTTTGGCAGTTTATATGTCTCTAGGAAAGCATCCATTTCTTCCAGATTGTCGAATCTGTTGGCATAGAGTTGCTCATAATATGTTCTTATGATTGTTTGTATTTCTTTGGTGTTGGTTGTGATCTCTCCTCTTTCATTCATGATTTTATTTATTTGGGTCCTTTCTCTTTTCTTTTGGATAAGTCTGGCCAGGGGTTTATCAATCTTATTAATTCTTTCAGAAGAACCAGCTCCTAGTTTCATTGATTTGTTCTATTGTGGTTTTTTTGGTTTCTATTTCATTGATTTCTGCTTTGATCTTTATAATTTCTCTTCTCCTGCTGGGTTTAGGCTTTCTTTGTTGTTCTTTCTCGAGCTCCTTTAGGTGTAGGGTTAGGTTGTGTATTTGAGACCTTTCCTGTTTCTTGAGATAGGCTTGTATCGCTATATATTTCCCTCTCAGGACTGCCTTTCCTATGTCCCACAGATTTTGGATAGTTGTGTTTTCATTATCATTTGTTTCCATGGTTTTTTTCAATTCTTCTTTAATTTCCTGGTTGACCCATTCATTCTTTAGAAGGATGCTGTTGAGTCTCCATGTATTTGTGCTCAAAAAATTGAAAATAGAGCTACCTTATGACCCAGCGATTGCACTACTGGGTATTTACCCTAAAAATACAAACGTAGTGATCCAAAGGGGCATGTGTACCCGAATGTTTATAGCAGCAATGTCTACAATAGCCAAGTTATGGAAAGAACCTAGATGGCCATCAACAGATGAATGGATAAAGAAGAGATGGTATATATATATATATATATAATGGAATACTATGCAGCCATCAAAATAAATGAAATCTTACCATTTGCGACGACATGGATGGAACTAGAGCGTATTATGCTTAGCGAAATGAGTCAACTGGAGAAAGACAACTATCACATGATCTCCCTGATATGAGGAAGTGGAGATGCAATGGGGGTGGGGGTTAAGGTGGTAGGAAAAGAAAAAATGAAACAAGATGGGATCGGGAGGGAGACAAATCAAAAGAGACTCTTAATGTCATAAAACAAACTGAGGGGGGTGGGGGGTAGAGGGGTTGGGAGAGGGTGGTGGGGTTACATTATATGTTTAAATTTAAAAAAAAACTTAAATTTTAAAAAAAAGAATATGAAAAAATAGAATGTTACAGAAAAAGAGCAATGACAGAAAAGATCTTTGAAGTAAAAATATGATTGCTAATTTTTAAAAAAAGTGTAATAAAATTAAGAGGTAATGCTGAGACAATATCCTCAAAAGTTTAAGAAGAGACACAGAGTTACAAAGTTTGATAGGAAGGTTAAAATAAGGGCTACTTGATACAATTCCATATGGATTACAGAATGTAAGAACACAGAAAACTAAGTAAAGGAAATTATGAAGGAACAAATAGAAGAGGATTTCCCAGAACTGGTTATCAGTTTGAAAGGGATCACAGTGGCTCAATGCAATGAATAGAAAATAATCACTAACTAACTATGTCACCATAAAAACCAGAACTGCAAAAGGAGGATCCAAGTTGCTTTCACTGAGTAAAAGCAGGCAACACTTAAAGGAGCTAAAATAATTTTATCATTAAATTTTTAGCAGCAAGATAGATTCCAGAAAATGGTGGAGTAATAATTTCAAGTACCAGGAAAAATACTTTCAAACTTTATTTTCTATATCTGGTTAAATTTTTCACCAGTTTCATGAGCAGAACAACAGCATCTTTAAACAAGCAAGAATTCATAAAATTAAACTTTCTTTCTTAAAAAGTTGCTAGTGCATGAACTACAGCCAAAACTGCAGAGCCAACCTGCAGAGGTTGACATGAGATACCAGAAACAAAGGATTTAACTATAGAAAGAAGTGAAAGAAAATCCCAGGAAGACATCTCCATGGCAGCCTTCATATTCATATTCATATAAGACCCTACTTATACAAGGAGATAGAGGACTGCAGGAGGAAGATCTTTGAGAATAAGAGTAAACCCAGTGAAATAAATGATGAAGGGCTTGAGGATAAAGAAAACAAATAGTGCAGGAAAAAATAATTAATTAAAATTTTCAAGAAAAAAAAATGTGTTCCAAAAGAATTCTCTTTTGAGAATAGAGCAGAATATGCAATTATATTACAACAGTGGCTGCTGACATGAACAATATTGATGTAGCCCGATTATGTAAAATCAATGTATTTTATGGAATCCACATCTTGACAGTGTTTCTCAGTCCTGGCTGCCCATTAGAATCTCTGTGGAACTCTGAGGAGTGACAATATCTAACTCCCCCAGATCTATTAAATCAGAAAGCTGGGGATAATACATTGGTATTTTTCAAATTTCCAAGCAATTCTGATGTGCAGTTGAATTTGAGAAATGCTGCTATAAACCAAACATAAAATACTTAATTATGGTTACAGAAAGTATAGTGCTAGGCCTAGCAAGGTGGAAAGAATGATTAAAGGGAAGCTTGAGATGATAATGTCCTCAATTTAAAAAGTGGGGAGTTAAGAGATATTAGCTTTTGTTATTAGATCAAAAAATAATATTCCACATCCTTACAATGATTAACAATTAAGGACAAAAGATTGGAGGCTAAAAGAGGGGGCTATAAATGAACTAATCTGCATCTTTCACAACTGAGTTAAGAGGTAATGTATAAACCTCACAAATTGAGAAATAGTGGTTGGAACATATGCCTTAAGAAATAGAGGTAGCATTCAAGAGAAATCATTAAACATTTTAAAGGTGGTTCCTTTTGGGAGTAATTTCTTTGGTCAGCAGCGGTGGGCAGAGGTCTGTGGCTTTCCCCCAGAAAGCGACATAAATGCTTCATTTTTTTAAATCACCCCATTGTACTTTTTGGTACAGGTATTTGAAACATTGGAAACAAAGTATACTGGAAAATAACATGAAAAGGGCTTCTGAAGTTTTAATAATGCTCTGTATCTTAGGAATTGGTTTTCTGGGTGTGTTCATTTGTGACAGGTAACTTTGGGATACACATTTGTGATGTGTGTACTTTTATATATGTTTAGTTTACCTTAATAAGCATTGAAAAACAAAAATAAGATGTTCTCTGAAGACTGTGCTAGTGTCAGGCTAATTAAAGTAGCAAGTTATTTTGAACTTAGTGTTTAATGAGTGATAATGAATTCAGTTGAGAAAATTCGTTACATGTGAAATAATTTTAAAACCAAAAAAATACCAATAGCCATGAACCAATAAAACTATTATTTTTAAGAGTGTTGTAGACAGCTAGTCAATGCCCAGAGAAAAGATAAAATGTACCTTGGGGAAGACCCTCTAGAAGAGAAAAGAATTTATCAGTGTTGAATTACTTGTAGGTGAAGAAGAAGGGTGATTGGATTTCTATTCTTAGAAAGGAAGGTGTGAATGTTTGACTAAACATGCATAAAGGCAGGTTTATGTGTTATAAATGGAGCCACATCCTAGAGAGGATGGTGTAGTGTTAGGAAGTCAGATAGGATAAAACTATTGCATCCTGATTGTGATGGAAATGACTTTGATGCTAAAGGGTTTAAGCTTTATTATGTAAGCAAAGGTGAGGTGCTGAGAGTTGATGGTAGGATGATGATATGAGGCAATTGGCATTTTAAAAGAACTAACTACATAGGAAGCTGTATGTCACGAGAAATGAAGCAGGAAGGAGGCTTATACTGATACAGCTGTCTCTGTAGAACCCCCATTTCATCACCCACTGGTTTTAAATATGGGAATGAGGTGGGTAGCTGTATATATACATGTTTCTGGGCTTGGATTATAGCTGAATGTAATGATGTGGAGGACAGCTACCACTACTTCATTTGTAGATGGTGTAACTAGAAGAGCAAAGGTATTTCAGTTTGGTTTTTAAGTAGTTGAATTATGAAGAGACCTAAAAAAGTGCTTTAAATTTTGAGAAGTAAAACCTGAATTGGTTTTACATGAGAAAATTTCAAAAAGTCTCTTCTCTATAAATAGGAACAGGAAGAAGGTGCTTGGAAGTTGAAGAGTAGTAAAAACAAATAGAATTTTCTGGAATTGGACGTCCCCATAACAAACCTAAAGTCAAAAATGATATTGAAGGGCTAAAGTAATGCCATTTAGAGGCGGCATCCATTTTGTTGTTTATATTAAGCTGAGAACATCCCAAAGTGGTTCCTCCATAGGCAAATAAGGGATTGGGCATGAGCCAATAGAAGTGGTTCCTCCATATGCAAGTAAGGGATCAGATATGAGCCAATAGGAGTTATTGCTCTATATGCTAACAAAGGATAGAAAAACAACCAGTAAGGAAAACTCCCTTCCAGCAGTTTTCCGAACTGACCAACCCTCGTCAGACAACACAGCTTAAGTAACCTCAAACGCCAATCATTTTAAAGGTCGCCTATACGTGTAACCATGTGACTATGTACTCTTTGCGCGTGAAATTGCCTTTATAATCCCTGTAAAATTCCAGCTGTGGCCTTCCTCCTAGACTCCACTGTGTCGGTGTGTAGGACGAAGCCTGAGCTGCAGCCCGCCTGAATAAAGCCTTGCTTTTGCATTTCGGAACGTCTGGCTCTTGGTGGTCTTCTCGGTGGTGGTCCTGCGATCTGGGCATAACAATATAATTTAAAATAAGAATAAAATGTGTACATAAAATATATATCTATAAAATAAAATTTATATATAAAATAAAATTGATAAAATAATCTTTTATATATATAATAGTATTTTGCTATTATATTATAAATACTCCTTCCCAAAACCTCTGAAAAAGATATAATCATCTGCCACTTTTCCATGAGGCAGCTGAGGCCTAGAACATTTAAAGAAGTTGCCTGAGCTTTCACAACTAGTAAATGGCACAAGTGGAATTGAATTCCAGGAGCACCTACCTCCAAAACCTGAGCTCTTAATCACTTAAAAATGCTTCAGACTTAGGCAAAATATGACATTGGCTATGAGGTGAAGATACAGTCCTACGTGAGAAGACACTTGTTCATCCTCAGGATATTTGCACTATCTATTCAAAGACAGGATGTAATAATTTGCAACGATAACACACTGCAGTATGTATTACAAGATAAAGAAGATGTTGACAGAAGACCATAGGTGGCTAGAAATACTTCCTCACAGAGGAAGAGAGGGATGCTCAATAGAAAAAGTACCACTGGACTTCTTACTCAGGTATATGAAAGTTCAGAGGAGAAGAATTTGGAATAAAAGAAGGTAGATTTGCAGATTTGCTGGAGTGCATACTATAAAAAGAATCAGCCTCAGGTGGGAGAGAAAGGCCATATCAAGGAATGTCTGCAAGGCCAGATGAGATTTGAGGCTGTGCCCTGGACACAATGGAATGAGATGGGAAGAAAGGTGGTGCCAATAGACTGGCAGTGATTGAAACTATGCTGAACACTCTCATGTCAATTACCTTTGAATTTTCACCACAGTGCTGTGAAGATGAAAAATACACGTGATTGCCACCATTTTCTGGCTTAAATACAATAAGGCAGAGAAGAAGAAAGTGCCAGGCCCAGGCTCACATAGCACATTAGATGGGTCTGATGAGTAGGGGAGAGTGAGGCCCTCCATTCAGCTTAGCTATAGCAGGGTACAGCCATGAAAAGTAAAGAATACACCAGAATGGAAAGACAAAGTCATTGAGTGTAGAGCTCAGTTGTTTTTTATTTTTGTGACTTGGAAAAGAATATAATCTTGCTTACCATCAGTGTTTCTCTTTGGGATGATCATCATAATACTTCCTTATATGTACCTCAAAGTTTATTTACATCATCAGATGAAATGGTGAGTGCATATGCATGCAAAAGAGTTTCAAACACAGAAGTTTGGGGTTTTTAAAACAAATTATACAAAATATTAACTTGTATTCTGAAAGCATATGCATTGGCGTATGAATATTACTGAGTCTGTGAGACCGTATTAATTTTATACATAAAATTGTGGTGATTGCCATTTTCTTCTCCTGAGGTGACCAAGAACACATGATTAGAGTTTTGCATTGGCTTGTTGGGAGGCAGTTCTCCATGATTCTCTTGTGTTATGAGCAGAGGGAATTACTACATTTTTTCCAGACTATCTGTTCCAAGGTGTGTGCACAGCAACAGCCTTAGAAGGTAGAGTGTCTCTCCAGAGCAAAGGACAGTTTCACTTACTGCTTTGGAAGATACAGTGTCTCCCTCCAGAGCCAAACTGCCAGCCCAACAAATATAACACCTCCTTTGGGACAGAATATAGGCATATTACTGCCTGTTAAAGAAGGTTTAGATTCCCTGAGTTCAGAGTTTCTCTAGTGAAAGGCAACCCAGGTACCATCTGTCCCCTTTGTGATGTCCTGTGGGGGCTGGGGCTCAAGGAACTAGCACAAGAAAATGCTCATATTCTGGCTACTACTGTTGCCATGAGTAAGAAAGTCCTTTGTCTTTGACCTAGGAGTCTCATGTCTTCTGCCAACATCCACATGATAGCGGGCAGGCTGACTTGTTCCATTTACAAATAGGTTAAAGTCTAAGACCCTTCACAGTTCTTGACATGGCTTAATGCTGGATAACCACATTCAGATAGCTGCTATGGACACATATGGCTTCTCCTAGTGCAAGACAAAGACACCTGGTTTAATGCAAAAACCCGGTTAAGAAAAAATACCTGGAGAGAAACAGAAATCAGATTTGTGAAGAATAGTTTTCCTGGGAGGTCCCTTTATATTGGCACAGCTCCTTAAACTTTTCCTACTTTCCCATCATTGTCTCTTTATTACTGCAGTATCTGAAGACTGGATTGTCCTCTTCCTTCCTCCCTACTTTGTAAAGACTAGCTAATGAGGGGGAGTGGTCACAATCCTAGCTGGGACAGTAAGATTTTCCAGACTGTTCCAACAGTTTTTATCTCCTAGCTGTCAGCCTACTGATTACTTTTCATTCCTCAACCCTCTTTAGCACTCTGTAGCGTATTATTTGTGTGTCAACTTTTTCTTCTGGTTTGACCTCTTCTATTCCTCTACCCCTGCTCTAGGCTTTCTTCTCTGCTGACCTCTTTCTGTGCATCAGAACCAGCTCCATTTACAGAAGTATTCATCTTTATTTGAATTTGTAGCAGCTGAAGTTTTAGAGGATACTGCCTTTGAGTTCCTCATTTCTCATTCTATCTACAACCATCCATTCCCAAGACAACATCAACAACTATATCTATAGCTACCTATCTCTATCCTTATTCTGAGCTGCAGATCCAACTTTCTAAATAAAAAATGTACATGGGCTTTGAAGTCATTAAACCTTGCCATTCATTCTGTAGTTCTTATTCAAGTAACTTAATCTAATTGAATCTCAATATAGTTATCTATATAATCAATAGATTTCCACTATTTTAAGTAATTTGAAGCATAGATTTAGGGGTTTCTGTAAAAGTATCTAGAAGGTATTAAGAGCCTTATAAGGAACAATAACTTTCTTAGCCTTCCTCTCCACACCCTTCTATAGTTGGGAAACAGTCCTTAACATTCTCTTGGTGAAAGTCACTATTGTTTACCAGAAGACTCGAGAGAGAAACCTGAGAGCCCCCTTTGCCTTTGCCTTCTCCTTTTTGCTCATCTCCCTCATCCAGCAGCTACTGGAAGATGTTACTGATGTTTCCTCACACATACCTCTGGAGTTAAAGAACTGCTCTCCATTTGCTTTTCTACTGCTTTAATGCCAGCCTTTCTCTACTTATCACCTTTACCTCCAAACCTCCAGTCTCTTTCTATTCAACTGATTGTTCCCGTAACCAAGAGCTTTCGTATAAGGCTCAAAGCCCCTGTCTAAAACCCATTGTTCACACAAGCAAGAGTTATGACCTAAACAGAAAAGTCTGTGTGCTTTCAGGATATGTTCCAAATCCAGAGCAAAATGTACAAGTCACTTCAAAATCACTCCAACCTTCGTTATGGCCTGGTCTCACACCAACACGCATATCCTTCATGTCTTTTCCATAGCGAACCACAAGTCCTGGTTCTCTATGTAGGCCATGTCCTTCAACATCTGAAACCTCTTACACAATGGTATCCACATTTGTCAGAAATATTAATTTCCAGACTCATCCTTCCCAAGCAAACTCTCTTCATTCAAGTCTCAGTTTATCTTGTTACAGAAGTTTTTTTTCTTTCTGCTTTAGATTTAGTCACACCATTTTCCCTATCCCCACAGCCTTTTGCTATGAGTTATCTTAATTTTTCTTGTACTTTCATACTAAGCCTGAACCCTCAAACATGTAGTCCAGTATATAAAATATTATAAGTGCTAAAGAAATCTGCCTTAATGTGTGTATATGTATATATGAAATTATCCAAGGAAATGAAAATGAAAAATATGTAATAATAATGTTACCAATAAGAACAAAATTTATTGAATACTTCCTGTGTCCCACACTCTATGCTGAATGACTACTTTGAACATTTTATCTCATTTATAGCTTAGACCCCAAAGTAACCTGTAGTATAGTTAACTATTATCATGAACATTTTGAAAATGAGAAAATTGAGCCTCAGGCAGCTCAAGTACCTTTCACAGTCACACTGCTAGTAAGTGGATTATCTTTTGCTATAGTTATCTAATACTGCATCATAAATCACTGCAAAATTTAGTAGCTTAAACCACTGACATTTTATTATATCTCACAAATCTATGTGTTAGCTGGGCCCAGCTGAGAGGTTCCTCTGCTAGTCTTCCTTAAGCTCTCATGCAGTTGCAGCAAAATAGCAGATGCTGTCAGATGGTTGGACATCTGGGACCCTCAGGGCTCCTTTGGGGCTTCTTTTTTCACAGAGTACTGCACTCTCTAGAGCCTCTCTACTGGACCTCTCTGTCTAGCAGGATGTTCTGCAATTTATCCCTAGTAAGTAGAAGATCTTCTTTTTCATACCTTGCTCATAAGTCCTGGAAGGTCACTTTCTTCAAATTTTGTTGGTCAAAGCAGCCACAGACATAGTTTAGATTCCACGATGAGAGGAGTTGCATGTACATATAGACCATGGTGGGGAATTTGGTCATCTTTTGAGATTCTCAATCTCGGTACAGAGGATGAGATTCCTTGATTCTTTCCAATTATAACAGGAAGACTGAGAAAATTTGACTATAATAGAATTAGAATACCTGAAGTGCAAACCATAGAATTAAAATCATCTTCCTCCTAACCTGATTTTGTTTTTATAGACATTTAAAAGATATGAAAAAAGATCTTCTTTATTTATCACTAATCTGAAGAAAGTCATACTTGTATTTTTGACAAGAGTGTTAAAATAATTCAGAAGAAAGGGATAAAAACTGATAGCACTTATGGAACTGGAAAGATGGCAGAGAAGATGCCAGACAGCAGTCATGCCACTGAAGAGACAACAAATGGAAGGACCCCTGTGATGCAGAGAAGAAACTAGGAAAAAATATTGTAATCTCACTCTCCTTCTGCCATCTGATCTCCTGCTATCAGCTTACATTGGCTGAACCCCACCCAGGCCAAAAGAACAAGAAAGTCCAGGAGATACAGTCAACTGGGTCAACCTCCTAAAGCAAAAAGCAGGGCAGAAAATGAAGGTGGGGAGGAGGATGCTAGTAGAGGATAACCAGCATGCTGCTGCTACCACTGTTTTCTTTGATGTTGCTATTGTTATTATTATTACTATTCCACTTATCATCTCTTTTTCCGGGGACTGGAATAAAAAAAAAAGTCACTTTAGTTTATTTGAATAATATTTCTAGATAATTGAACTCTGGTTAATTGAGATTGCATTTGTTTGAGCACATAGCATTTAATATGCATTTGGAGAGCAATCAAGATCCTTCTCCTCTCTGTTCCTCATCCTCTGCCCCTTTTTTCCTCTCTAATTTTTTCTCATCAGAGGATCTTGTGATTCAGAAGGGCTTATTCAGAAGGAAAATCTCACAAATAAAAAAATTGGTTGAATAGCCACACATGCCTCCTAGGTAGAACAATGAACAGGAAAACTTTTTAGTCACCAATATGGCTTTTGGTGCTTATCTAATCAAAGCATGCACTGGAAAGGAAAATGATATAAAGCTTCTCTTTCTCCCACTGTGATTTTTATTCTGGGTCACCAATACTTCTCTTACACACCATACTTTAAACATTTCTGTCAACTTACCTTTTGAAATTAGAACAGACACTGTCCTGGAACAACCTCCAGAGGTACAATTTTTTCACAGGTTAGTATCTTTAATTTCAGTTTCTAATTGATGAAATCCATCATGGTGATTCATGTTGCTTTACTCTTTTGGCACATCTTATCCTCTTTTCTTCTTTTCCCTGCTCTGTGGCATTCATTAAGGAAGACATAAAATTGGAGATGGTTAGGGGTGGTAATGGTTGGGATAACATAGTATTTCCATGGAGAGTCCTTAAACCATTCTACTATCTTCCAGTGAATGGACTAAACTGATGATGTCCATAATGGAGTCACCAGTCTCCATCTTTTAATTAAATTACTACATAAATCCTCCTATGTCTGCATATTTTTGTTTGTTTAATACAGGTCTCCACACATGTTGTTTTACTTTAGAATTTCCATGGCTGCTCCAAGTTTTTTCTCATCTAGTATACTGAATTATACTATACAAATGGCCCATGTCTCCATAGGGAAAATGATTCCCAAGAAGAAGCAATCAGCATATTAAAATAGATCATCTCAGAGACACAAAGTGGTCCTGCATAAGTCAGCATAGCTTCTCATAAAATTCAAGACTGACTCAGCACACATGGGCAGCCATTAGTTCTCCAAAGCATCTTTCTATTTCCTTTATGACTTAGCAGACAGCTTTTCGGAAGTCCATAATCAGAGGAATCAAACTGGCTTCTTAATTACTGAGATCACAAAAGGCGTTGATGGCTCCATTAGGAATAAATGAAGCCTTGACATATAAACTCATGCAATTGGACTACTTGATTCTCAGGCTTCCTTTCCTGAGGTTGGAGCCTGAAACACAAGGTGTTTTTCTTATGATGTTCATACAATTCTGTCTTATTCTCCAGGAACATAGAGTATCATACATGATTTTAGGGACTAAAATGGTTGTCATTACGTTTGGAACACTTCCTCAAAAGTCGGATGGAATATAATATAGATACAGTAACAAAAAATCATATTGAAAATATGGCCGTCATTTAGGAAACTTCACACTATATATTCATATGCAAGAAAAGAAGTTTAGAAAGCAATGTAAATTAATGAGAGGGGCAGAGGGATGAGAAAGAGAGAGAGAGGCAGATACCCCACTGAGTGAGGAGCCTGAAGTTGGGCTTGATCTCATGACTGTGAGATCATGACCTGAATGGAAATCAAGAGTTAGACACTCAACTGACTGAGCCACCCAGGGAGCCTTGTGTATAATGTAAGTTTTATTTCCTCAGTTGCTCTCTAACCTTGCTAAGGCCAGTGACTGTTATGAGAATTCTGCTTGTATGCTCCACAGGGCACTCAATATAGCTATGTATTTTCAAAATGCTTTTCTTTCAACTAAAAATTGAAAAAAATAAAAAGCCATTTATATTCACAAAACCAGCAACTACCTGATTTTTTATGAAATATTCTATCATGTTGATAAATATATATTATTACAATATTATTTTTTTATTAAAGATTATTTATTTATTTATTTATTTGACATAGAGAGAGATCACAAGTAGGCAGAGAGGCAGGCAGAGAGAGAGGAGGAAGCAGGCTCCCCGCTGAGCAGAGAGCCCGATGTGGGGCTCGATCCCAGGACCCTGAGATCATGACCTGAGCCGAAGGCAGAGGCTTAACCCCCTGAGCCACCGAGGCACCCCTATTACAATATTATATTGATAAAGCTGTGAAATATAAAATCTGAATTTGAAGATAGAATGTTTTATTATTTTCACAGTTATTTCTTATATTAATTGTTAACATATAATATTTTCCTTATAATTATTGGTATAATTATGTTATCTTTTGATCATCCTTTCTAAGGTGTTCCTACATGCTATCCTTGTCTTCTAGGAGCTCAAAATTATGGGATCATTTTCAATTTTTTCTTAAAGGAACTCTATTCAAAGCATGTTACTCAGATGTCAACTGTATAAAACAGTTGGAAATAAAGCTCTTCTGGTTGAAAAAGGAGTTGGGCCCAAGAGCCCTATTTGGCTCCTCAGCCTCCTCTAAAACCTGTGAATGTAATATTACCACAATTTAAAAAATGCTGCTCTGTGTCTTGAAAGGACTGCTCAAATTAGTTACCTGAAAATTACCCACTGAAACAAGAGGCCTTCTGTCCTGGGCTTTTATATTCACCACACTTACTAGTTTATTTTAATATACAGAGTGGCCACTCACTGGTTTTTTAACTAGCTTGATTTAACTCCTTCTCCACCACCTTCTTTTCTACCAATTTTTTTCCTCTTCGTCTCTGAACTGTCTACCTTAAGTACCCCAAACACACACACATGCACATCACGCAAACATACATGTGCACACTAACACACAGACTCACACATGTACAAGTGCACAGGAGTTCATCACAGCTACTCAGCAAGTTATCAGCTGGATCACTGTGCCTATGATGAGAATTAGTTGTTTGTAAAGGAAACCGTAAGTACTTAAGCACATTGCTTTGCAATCTAGTAATGTCAGTTACTTCAACCACAGACCACACCAACCTCTGGAAACCCACGGCTAGATTATCTGCCTTCAATGGTCAGTTTTGAAATCCACACCAATAGGAAAGGCTGCAAATGGCCATAATCACAGCACACTGGAAAATCAAAGCACAGTAAGCATTTGTGTCAGTGAGACCAAATGGATTTGAAAGACCGTTTGAAAGAGCCAGCTAAAATTCAAAACAAAAGCTAAGAAAACCAGTATGTTGTGTATAATTAGTTCTGATTAGTTTTCACTCAATTGACAGAGAAATAACTGAATGGAATGGCTGAATTCACCATCACTGAAGTATTTTTAAATAATTTAAGGTCATAACATGATTAAGGTTGTTCATACCTTACTTAACATATTATGTTCAGTATATTTAAACTCATATTTTTAGGACTAAATGGAAATACTATGAACCTGATCAAGAAGCCCAAACAAATTAATTGAGCCTTGAAACTCCAATAATGGCAATAAAGCAAAGGGGACACATGGCCACTCCCACAGATAATAATCTAAAAATTTGGATAGAATATTTTATAAAACTAAACATTTGAAAGCAGAGTAAAACAAGAGGAGAGTTGACTCAGAAAACTGAAAATGCAAGAGAAATGACCTACAAGTTCATTTCTTTCTGATTTGAGGGTGTTGTCTATCCTTCAGCTTGGGCTTTGGCATAAATAAAACACTTTGAAGAGTAGCAGACTATTTTCCATAGCCTCAAATTATCATTTAAATTTTCTTTAACTACTACAGCGTTTTTAACATATATCCCCATTTTTTAAAAAATACTATTCCAAAAAGTGAAGTTTAAATTGGACTTAATTCCCCTTCTTTTGATATAGTGTCTTATTTATGATAAATGTAGCACAGAAGGAGAAAAACAACAGCTCTACCGTGGAGAAACCTTGTAAACATTACTTCAACAAGTTACAAAGTTAGTGTCACCAGTTGTAAGTCAGGTTGATATGTACTCACTTTTATGATACGATGAGAAGGATACTTCAACTCTGTGGTATTCTTCCCTAAAATCCATAACTCCAGTACAACTGACATGGGAAATAAAAGCAAAAGAAAAATTGGATTTCCTTACTATTTACAGCCTGTTGACAAGTCCTTGAAACAGGCAGAGTGACATTCCTTTAGGAACTCAACTTCCTTCATGTTGACACTTTGCTAAGGGCAAAAGGCAATCTTAGGCTGACTCCTAGGATCCTGTGAGTATACTTTAACATATAAAAAATTCCTTTGGAAACTTCATTTATTTCTATCCCCCCACCCCCAAGATACATGTTGATAATCATCCCCCAAGCATATGACCCACCAACATACATCTGAAGGGTCTCATGACTAAGGTTTTACTAGACAGTAATAACTGACATTTTCCTAATAATAGCTAAACCCCTCAAGGTCCTTGGAAACCTTGCTTCCAAAATTCCTTAGAGACTTATTATGTTCTCCCCAAACCCCTCTGACTTGAAAGTATATAATGCACCACACATCATGAACCCAGTGCAGCTCTTTCTGCTCATGGGCCCTGATCCGTACTTTAATAAAACCACCCATTTGCACCAAAGTTGTCTCAAGAGTTCTCAGTTGGTCATCAGTCCCAAACTCCATAATCTTTCCTACATCATAATCATGATAAAGAATTAGACAACCCCAAATTGGGAAATATTGTACAAAATTCTTTACCAGTACTCCTCAAAAATGTCAAAGTCACAATAAACAAACAAACAAACAAACAAACAAATAAAAAGGGAAAATGGAGAATCTGTCACAGATGGGAGGACACTATGAAGTCCTAGTAACTGAATGTAATTTGAATTCCTGGTTTTGATTTGATCCATTAGTAGAAAAAAAAAGGTAAAATGTGAATAAAATCTATAGTAATTTGATAGTATTATACCAGTATTACTTTTTTTTTTTGGGGGGGGGTTACCTTTGTACCATGCTTATGGTAACATTAGGAGAGGCTAGTTGAAAAGTATATGGTGAAACTCCATATGATTATTGCAATTCTTCTTTCAGTCTAAAATTTCAAAATGAAAAATAAGAAACAAAACAAAACAAACCCCCCAACAGTATCTCTTATCTCATATCACACACTGTGAATAAGCTGAAAACCCAGTGCTCTCAACTCACAGTCCATAACAAAGTCGATTACTTCCAGCTCCATCTCTGCAGAGAGAGTAGTTGCTCTATGGGGTATATGAAAGTGCCTAAAATATATTGTTCACTTGATAATGATGGGATTTTTAATAGCTTCACAGCTAGGCAAACATCTTAACCAATATCAGAACAGGACAGGTTTTAAAAATTGGCAAAAGAATAGTGAAATGCATGGCTATATTCTGATTGGTCAAAGTAGCACCAAAGCAGAATGATAAAGAATTTGAAGAGGTTAAGATTAAGTTGACCTAAAGGAGAATCCAAAGAGGACTGGCAGACTTCTTCCTTTAGGCCTGGATAGTTGTGCAGTCTAATTTTCACCCTTATGTAAGGAGTTCTAAGCCATTTTTCCTGACTCTCAGCTTGGCAGGGCTGAGAAATCAAAGGGATCTGCATATTAGTTGGTCTCTGAAAAGCAAATTCTCCTTGGAATGCATGTGCATTCTGTCTAAGGACATCACTAAAGGGAGAAACTCTTATTAACCAATACAACAATCAAATGAGCATATGCATTCTTAGAAATTTCATATAATTTAGTAGCATAGGAAAAAATAGTTTTAAAGAAAATAGAACAATTGAAGCAGAGAATAGGCAAATAAAAATAAAATTACTAATTTTCTTTTTGTTGAAAAAAAACAAAAGTGTATCCTAATCATGGAATTTTAAAGTTTGATACAATCATTTAATACAATAATGTAATCATGAATATTTAAATTTTATGCAATCATAAGCATCTTCTATGTTATGGTCTGTCTGTTATAGGATATAAAGGAAAGATAAAATATAGTCAAGTCTAGCTGGCTCAATGGGGAGATGAAAATTGCCAGTTGTGACTTCCCTTGGATTATGCCATCAGTAAATTATGGAGCAGGTTCTCTGGTCTCAGTTTCATAACTTAGTTAATGCTAGATAATGTTAATGTTTAATGTGATAGCCTAGCTTTCACATTAAAAAAGAATGAAAAATGATCATTATTAATAAGCATAAGAAAGCACCATTTCCACTGTATATTTTTGGTATTGAAATAGCTATTTCTAGAGTTTTCAAGAAGTGTTTATTCTTGTAAGTAGACGGATATTCAACTTCACAAACATTTTTGCAAAATGCCTATATTCAAGATAAATCCAGTTCACCCCATGCCTAAATTAGCACACTGTCTAAAAGAGTGAAGTCTGAAATTTTCTGATTTTTAAAAATTTTCTGATAAGAAGGAGGACAGGAAGAAAGATAGGAAAAAGGAAGGAAAGAGGTATTAAAGAAAGTAGATTGAGTTTTTTAGAGATGACTATGCATGTTTAATGCACATACATATTAGCTGCTTTTTTTTCTCTTTTTTATTCAAAATTCAGAAGTGTCCAGACCAGAGAGAAAGATACCCTTTCAAGCCACAAATTTCTGTTCCCCAAAGATAATTAGATATGCAAAATGAATTAAAATCCCCAAATACTCACCAGGCCTTCATGGAGAGTTCTAATATAATGAAGGGTACCAGAATATACCACCTCAAAATATGCTTTTGGCATAAGGATTATTTTGAACTAATGGCCATTGAGAATCAGCAGAGCCAAGAAAAACTCTTAAGAACAGGGTATGATTTCTCAACTTATAAAGGAAATTCTATTTGTAGAATTATCTGTTCCTTCCCTTGAAGAGGAGGACTCTTCATAACACTCACTTATGGAAAAGGCAATGACTTAACTCTGTGTAACAAACCATATTAAACAACCACACCTGTCCATACTATTCTTTGTCTTCGTCCCATAACTTCATCCTTAGTCAAGAACCCCCAAACCTCTTTCCTTTTGTTTACCCTAACATGGTATATAAGCCCAACTCCAAGAACCTCTATGGGTTACTCATCACTGAATGCTCCCATATATATTTATGCATGATGACATGCATGTTAACTTTTTTTTTCCCTTATTAATCTGCCTTTTGGCAGTTTAATGTATAGGACCCCAGGGAGAGAACCCAAGATGGGTAGAAGAAAAAGGTTTATGCTTCTTCCCCTACAATATACAACATTCACAATGTAATTCAGATTATGATTTGAAAGATGAGGAAAATGAAAGACCAATGGAATTCCTGGACTTTAAGTGATAGAACTTGTTAACATAAGATTTCCATTTGCTACATTTCCTATGATAACTACTGCTGACATTACTAGAATTTAAATAATGGGGATGTCCTCAAAGATCCAGGTTGTTTCTTGTTTGTAAAATATTTTCAAAATAAAATTAGCTTATTTAGAAATTTATAATAAGCTGCTAGTTATTCATTGATTATGACCAACGATTTGTAGTTAAATTAACTGTGTGAAAACATTCCCAATGATTGTTTTTTAATATGTTTTCTTATGATTCTTTCCCCCCCAGACTTATTGAGGTATAATTGACAAAAAATATATATATCTAAGGTATACAGTATGATATTTTACTTATGTATTGTGAAATCATAACTAGAATCAAGCTAATTAACATACCTGTCACCTCACAGTTACCTTTTCTTGTGTATATGAGAATACTTGAGAACCACTCTCAGGAAATTTTAAGTATACAGTAGATTATTATTAACTATAGTCAACATGCTGTACAATAGATTTCCAGAACTTATAATTGAAGGTTTGTACCCTTTAACCAACATATCTCCTCTCCCCAACATCCCACATCTTTGTGATTCTAATTATCTCCTGAACACCCCTCTCTCCTTAGGAGAGGGTTAGGAGTAGTAATGTAGAGTACTATCATTAGTGTGCTATTTGATCACTGCATGGGATATTTTTATATTCCTTACACATCCCTACCTAGGTGTCTCTCCATTTCATATGTCTTTGCTTGCCTAGGTATTCTACCACATGTTTTGTTTTGTTTTGTTTTTACTATTCCAACCCAAATGAAGTCCTACTACTTCAATTCCATTCTACCATGTTTTGTTTTTGTTTTTGTTTTTTTTTATTATTCCAATCCAGAGGAAGTTTTACTTCTTCAACACCTCAAACCATGTTTAAGATCTATACAAAATGTACATATCACAGCATTTGATTATTGCCAATCTTACATAAAAATGCTCTATATACACTGCCAACTCTTTGAAATCAGACTGATTTTCTTTGTTCATTGAACATGCAAGACTTAAAAAAATATATTGTCATTATCTGTCATAAAATCATAAAGTAATAGCAAAGAGTTTAACCTTTCAAATAAACATGGTCAAAGCATGAGCCTAATAATTGGAAGCAATGGTGGTGGTCGTGGATTTCAAGAGGATGAATTGCAGTTTTCTTCTTGGCAATAAAATTATACATGTTTCTTTTTAGGTAGTTAAAAGGTAGTTTTCATAGTAAAATTTAGAGACTGTCTTTAAATTTTTCACAGCTTACACATAGAAGACACCACTAGTTTCCCAAATGTAAAAGGCAAAGAACTCGCTGCTCCTCTCAACTACAGTGAGCTACATCATTAATGCCACACATCTGACTGTAGAGTCATTTCCCATTTAATCTTCCTAGCTTTTCCTTATAATTCCTCTCCACATTTCCCACTTGAGCTGATATTTTATATTGCTTCAGCTCAACACAAAAAGTTAACTTGGGTACAGGAAATGTTCATTTTTTTTTT
>ML096705.1:36287-95782 GCA_003697995.1 Taxidea taxus jeffersonii | reverse complement strand
TAATTCCTATTCTCCTGAAACTGTTCCAAAAAATAGAAATGGAAGGAAAACTTCCAAACTCATTTTATGAAGCCAGCATCACCTTGATCCCAAAACCAGACAAGGATCCCATCAAAAAAGAGAATTACAGACCAATATCCTTGATGAACACAGATGTGAAAATTCTCACCAAAATACTAGCCAATAGGATCCAACAGTTCATTAAGAGGATTATTCACCACGACCAAGTGGGATTTATTCCAGGGCAGCAAGGTTGGTTCAACATCTGCAAATCAATCAATGTGATACAACACATTAACAAAAGAAAGAGCAAGAACCATATGATACTCTCAATAGATGCTGAAAAAGCATTTGACAAAGTACAGTATCCCTTCCTGATCAAAACTCTTCCAAGTGAAGGGATAGAGGGCACATACCTCAATATTATCAAAGCCATCTATGAAAAACCCATCACAAATATCATTCTCAATGGAGAAAAACTGAGATCTTTTCCACTAAGGTCAGGAACACAGCAGGGATGTCCATTATCACCACTGCTATTCAACATAGTACTAGAAGTCCTAACCTCAGCAATCAGACAACAAAAAGAAATTAACGGCATCCAAATCGGCAAAGAAGTCAAACTATCACTCTTTGCAGATGATATGATACTATATGTGGAAAACCCAAAAGGCCCCACTCCAAAACTGCTATAACTTGTACAGGAATTCAGTAAAGTGTCAGGATATAAAATCAATGCACAGAAATCAGTTGCATTTCTTTACACCAACAAGACAAAAGAAAGAGAAATTAAGGAGTCACTCCCATTTACAATTACACCCAAAACCATAAGACACCTAGGAATAAACCTAACAAAAGAGGCAAAAAATCTATACTCAGGGGCACCTGGGTGGCTCAGTGAGTTAAGCCTCTGCCTTTGGCTCAGGTCATGATCTCAGTGTCATGGGATGGAGCCCCATATCGGGTTCTCTGCTCAGCAGGGAGCCTGCTTTCCCCCTCTCTGCCTACTTCTCTCCCTACTTGTGATCTCTCTCACTATCAAATAAATAAATAAAATCTTTAAAAAAATCTATAGTCAGAAAACTATAAAGTACTCATGAGAGAAATTGAGGAAGACATAAAGAAATGAAAAAAATGTTCCATGCTCATGGATTGGAAGAACAAATATTGTGAAAATGTCTATGTAACCTAAAACAATCTACATATTTAATGCAATCCCCATCAAAATATCATCCATTTTTTTCAAAGAAATGGAACAGATCATCCTAAAATGTATATGGAACCAGAAAAGACCTTGAGTAGTCAAAGGAATATTGAAAAAGAAAGCCAAAGTTGGTGGCATCACAATTCCAGACTTCAAGCTCTACTACAAAGCTGTCATCATCAAGACAGTATGGCACTGGCATAAAAACAGACACATAGATTAATCGAACAGAATAGAGAGCCCAGAAATAGACCCTCAACTCTATGGTCAGCTAATCTTCGACAAAGCAGGAAAGAATGTCCAATGGAAAAAGACAGTCTCTTCAACAAATGGTGTTGGGAAAATTGGACGGCCACATGCAGAAAAATGAAATTGGACCATTTCCTTACACCACACATGAAAATAGACTCAAAATGGATGAAGGACCTCAACGTGAGAAAGGAATCCATCAAAATCCTTGAGGAGAACACAGGCAGCAACCTCTTCCACCTCAGCTGCAGCAACTTCTTCCTAGGAACATCGCCAAAGGCAGGGGAAGCAAGGGCAAAAATGAACTATCGGGACTTCATCAAGAACAAAAGCTTTTACACAGCAAAGGAAATAGTCAACAAAACCAAAAGACAACTGACAGAATAGGAGAATATATTTGCCAACGACATATCAGTTAAAGGGCTAGTGTCCAAAATCTAAAAAGAGCTTAGCAAACTCAACACTGAAAGAACAAATAATCCAATCAATAAATGGGAAGAGGACATGAACAGATATTTATACAAAGAAGACATCCAGATGGCCAACAGACACATGAAAAAGTGCTCCATATCACTGGGCATCAGGGAAATACAAATCAAAACCACAATGAGATACCACCTCACACCAGTCAGAATGGCTAAAATGAACAAGTCAGGAAATGACAGATGCTGGCGAGGATGTGGAGAAAGGGGAACCCTCCTACACTGTTGGTGGGAATGCAAGCTGGTGCAACCACTCTGGAAAACAGCATGGAGATCCCTCAAAAAGTTGAAAATAGGGGCACCTGGGTGGCTCAGTGGGTTAAAGCCTCTGCCTTCGGCTCAGGTCATGATCCCAAGGGCCTGGGATCGAGCCCCGCATCGGGCTCTCTGCTCTGCAGGGAGCCTGCCTCTCCCTCTCTCTCTGCCTGCCTCTCTGCCTAATAAATCATTTTTAAAAAATCTTAAAAAAAAAAAGTTGAAAATAGAGCTACCTTCCGACCCAGCAATGTCACTACTGGGTATTTACCCTAAAGATAAAAGCGTAGTGAACCGAAGGGGCACTTACACCCAAATGTTCATAGCAGCAATGTCCACAATAGCCAAACTATGGAAAGAACCTAGATGTCCATCAACATTTGAATGGATAATGAAGAAGTGGTATATATATATATATATATATTATATATATATACACACACACACACACACACACACACACACACAATGGAGTACTATGCAACCATCAATGGAAATGAAATATTGCCATCTGCGATGACATGGATGGAACTAGAGGGTATTATGCTTAGTGAAATAAGTCAATCGGAGAAAGAAACTATAATATGATCTCCCTGATATGAGGAAGTGGAGATACAATGGGGGGGGTTTCAGGGGTAGAAAAAGTATAAATGAAACAAGATGGGGTCAGGAGGGAGATAAACCATAAGAGACTCTTAATGTTACAAAACAAACTGAGGGTTGCTGGGGGTAGAGTGGTAGGGAGAGTGCGGTGGGGTTATGGACATTTGGGAGGGTATGTGCTATTGTGAGTGTTGTGAAGTGTGTAAACCTGGCGATACACAGACCTGTACCCCTAGGGCTAATAATACATTATATGTTCATAAAAAATAAAACATATATTAAAAAAAAAGAAATTAAAAATAAATAAATAAAATAAAAAGCAAGCAAACAAACTCATGAAACAAAGATATCTTATGGTAACTATAGGCAACACTTAAAGTCTGAAATATTTACTACCTGGACTTTTCAGAAAAAAAAAAAAATCGAACTCTTCATTTTAATCAACATTAGTGAGAAACTAAAACCATTAGTGAAAAACTAAACAATTAGACCTAATCAAAAATTTAAATTTCTGTTTGTTAAATGACAAAAGATGCATAATTTTAAAAGACACAAAATGAGAGCTAATGATAATAACATAAAATTTATTTATTTGTTTGTTTTTAATTTTTTAAAAAGATTTTATTTATTTATTTGACACCGCGAGAGAGATCACAATCAGGGAGAGAGGCAGGCAGAGAGAGAGGGGGATTCAGGCTCCCCACTGAGCAGAGAGCCTGATGCAGGGCTCAACCCCATGATCCTGAATCATAACCTGATCCAAAGGCAGAGGCTTAACCCACTGAGCCAACAAGGCACCCCGATAGTAACATAAAATTTAATAGCCAATGAAGATAATTCTTACCCAAAGAATATAAACAGCTTTTGCAAATCAATTAGATAGCTGTCTTTTTGGAAGACAATTTGATAATATACATAAAATTTTAAATGCACATATGTTTTGAGCTAGCAATTAAAATTCTAGTAATATTTGACGTATGTTGAAGTTATGTTTGAAAAGATATTCAGGGGGACACTTGGGTGACTCAGTCATTAAGTGTGTACCTTCATTTCAGGTCATAATCTCAGGGGCCTGGGATCAAGCCCCACATTGGGCTCCCTGCATAGCAGGAAGCCTGCTTCTCTGTATCTCACTCCCCCTGCTTGTATTCCCTATTTCGCCCTCTCTCTCTCTGTGTCAAATAAACAAATAAAATATTTTTTTAATTTTTATTTGTTTATTTAACAGAAATAAATCACAAGTAGGAAGAGAGGCAGGTGGAGAGAGAGAGAGAGAGAGAGAGAGAGAGAAGCAGGCTCCCCGCTGAGCAGAGAACCCCATGTGGGGCTTGATCCCAGGACCCTGGATTCATGACCTGAGCCTAAGGTAGAGGCTTTAACCCACTGAGCCACCCAGGAGGTCCAAGTAAATAAAATCTTAAGGGGCACCGGGGTGGCTCAGTGGGTTAAAGCCTCTGCCTTCGGCTCAGGTCATGATCCCAGGGTTCTGGGATCGAGCCCCGCATCAGGCTCTCTGCTTGGCGGGAAGCCTGCTTCTTCCTCTCTCTGCCTGTCTCTCTGCCTACTTGTGATCTCTGTCTGTCAAATAAAAAAAAATTTAAAAGGGTAAGAAGCCACAATGTGATTGCTTTATGGTATCCTAGTGTTATAAGTACAATTGCTTCATAGTAGTCTAGCTTATTATACACGAATGAATCAATCATTTTAAAATTTTTATGGCATACAATATTACAGTCATATTCATAATACAATATTGGAAACATTGTTAATTTAAAAGAAAAACACTTACATATGATGATAAGCTAACAGAGTTTCACCAATTATGAGAGATAGAGGTATACTCTGTGATAATGTAATTCTTTGAAAACAGTTATAAAATAGCAAGAGAACTAATACATTGTTAATTTTATATTGAATTATCACTAACCTTATTCTATGTAAGGATAGGTTGCCCGCTTCCATAAGAGTCTTGCACATGATGTTCTATATGATGAATGCTTAGGCAATGATGGTGATGATGACACAAAATATCTCATGCAGTTCTTGCATACAGTTATCAAATTTGCACATTTAGACACATGTGCAACATATACATTTATGAACTGTTTGGCATGATGATTATTTAGTATTCATTCAGTGGGAGTGGATTTTCATAAAGGTCTTTATCTTCATCATCTTCACGTTCTGTAAGATAAGGAGAAGGAAGAAGAAGAAGGGTTGGTCTTGCTCTCTCAGGAGTGGCAGAAGCAGAAGAGGTGAAAGAATTGAAAGGGGAGACAGGAGGGAGAGGCACACTAAGTGTAAACTTACAGAAGTATAGCACAATTTATGTTAGACGTTTTTGATTTTTCATTTCTCTAAAAAATGTTTCTATATAGTACCAGTCCTTCTTAAACCATTTGCTTTAATTCTAGTGCTTATATCATAGATGGGTCCATAATTTAAAAGAAGTTAAAAAGCTATCTTGAACAATCAGAACCCTTTCTGCCAGATTGTTAATGTCAATTTGTTTTCTGACACTGCTTTTTCAAAGTCTTCTTCCTCATCATCAACATCTAGGACTGGTTCAGAAGTACTCATCTCAATCAAGTCATCTTCCATTAATTCCTCTGGTGTGGTGTTTGTATTAACTCTAGAAATTTTCCAAGATTCATATATCAAAAGCATTTGCCACCACTTTTTTCCCCCATATCCACAATTTCTTTCATAATTTTCTTGATTGTCTCTGTTGTAAACCCTGAAAACTCATGTAAAACAACTGGACATGATTTTCTCCACCAGGAATTTATTATTTGGAGTTTAATAATTTCACTGCATTTTTTAACAATGATGGCATCTTCGATGGTGTAATTCTTCCAGACTTTTATGATCTCTCTATTAGGGTTTTCTTCCATAGCATTGACAATCCTTTTCATAGGGTACTGTGCATAATAAGCCTTATAGGTCCTTATGACCCCTGATCTAAAGGCTGAATTACAGACGAGTTTGGGGGAAAGTAGACCATTTTGATGTTTTCAGTGTTGAATTTGTGGGGTTTTGAGTGGCTAAAACCATTCCCCAATATCAAAAGAACATTAAAAGACATTTCCTTACCAACAAGGTGCTTCCGACTTCAGGGACAAAGCATCATGGGAACCATCAATGAGGATTCTAATTTTTCCAGGCCTTCTTGTACAATACAAAAATTGGCTAGTAGTGTTTATCTTTTCCCTTTAAGGTTCAGGAGTTTATAGCTTTATAGATAAAAGCAGTCCTAATCATAAACTTAACTGCATTTGCACAAACCGGTAGATTTAGACCATTTTTTTCCTGCCTTAAATCCTGGCACTTGCTTCTCTTCCTTACTAGTAAATGTCCACTGTGGTGTTTCCCCCCAGAATAGAGTATTTCTGTCTGCATTAAAAACCTATTCTGGGGGCGCCTGGGTGGCTCAGTGGGTTAAAGCCTCTGCCTTCGGCTCAGGGCATGATCTCAGGGTCCTGGGATCAAGCCCCACATCGGGCTCTCTGCTCAGCAGGGAGCCTGCTTCCCCCTCTTTCTCTGCCTGCCTCTCTGCCTACTTGTGATCTCTCTCTGTCAAATAAATAAATAAAATCTTTAAAAAAAAAAACCTATTCTGACAGATATCCTTTCTTCTCAATAATTTTATTAGTGGCATCTAGAAACTTGTCTGCTGCCTCTTGGCTGTCAGAAGCTGCTTCTCCTGTTATCTTGACATTTTTTGAGCCAAAAACTTTTCTAAAATTATCAAAAAAAACCTTGTTGGCATTAAATCATCCAGCTCTATATCCTTTATCCTCATTTTGCTTTAACTTGTTATATAATCGCTTCACTTTTTCAAAAATATCATTATTAAGTTCTATAAGTATGCCTTTCTTAAAATAATGTTGCACTCACATAAAGCTGCATTTTCAATATGAGGTTAAAGGGCATTTTGCAAAAATTGCAAGGTTTTCATGATGGCTGGCATAGCTGCAGTGATGGCTTCATTTATTTATTCTTATTTTATAACAATGGTCCTTTTGCTGGGTTCATTTATCCTGCAGTGGTGATCAGCTGCAATTACAGACCTCAATCTATAGTATATACCAAGGGGTTCCAATTTTTTTTTGAAATGTTATGACTTTTCTCTGCTTCTTGGTAGCACTTCAAGCAGCACAAGTGGCACTTCATATGGGTTTCATGGTGTTATGCAAGCTTCATGGTATTGCACTAAACATCAAGAGAAATAACAACATAGATTTTGTTGTAACAAAAATTTATTTATACATTTATACTAACATTTTAATAAGATCCTTTGAACTTACTAGAGTGATGAGTGCTTAAATGCAAAATGATATATTAGTGACCTTTTAAAGCAGATCAGTTTGGAAAATAGAAAATAAGGACAATGGCCACTTGGCTTAGAATTAATAACCTCCTTAAAACGTCAGTAAAATGCTTTGAATCTAATGAAAATTCCCATCTTTATTTTATTCCAGTGGCATCACACTGTTATTCTGCTGAAGAATTGCTTAGGCTTAACTATACTTCTTTTTCTTTTTGAAAGAAAAAAAAAAAAAAAACTTCTTTGTGGAGGGCCAAGACTGTAGATACTGTCATGTATTAGTCTAAATACAGAGCTGAAATTCTCTGAGATTTATTGTTTTACCATTCAAGTATCACATATGCATAGAAAACTGTCTGATGGAAAATTGTACAAAACACTTGATTTAGGTGCAACATTTGAAATTGTGGTAATTAAGCTTTTTTAAGGATTTATTTATTTTAGAGAGAGAGAGAGCACAAGAAAAGGGGAGGCAGAAGGATAGGGATGGAGAGTCTTAGGCAGACTCTGCCCTGAGCTCGGAGACTGATGTGAGGCTCCATCTCACCAACATGAGATCACAACCTGAGCCAAAATCAAGAGTCAGATGCTTAAACTAACTGCACCATCCAGGCACCTCATTTAAGATTTTTTTTTATGATAATGCAGTAAGATTTGCATGGTTATTCAAATATTTCTGGGAAATAGCTGAAAATGACATTTATAGATACATACATAAAGTAATGCACAAACCATGATAATAATCCACTCAACTTGTATTTCAGAGTTTTCAAATATACTTTCTGATAAGTCATATACATAGGACTACACGAAATTTTTTAAAAGTATATATAACTTATTTAAAATAATCAGTCTATTAAGATGAAATAAGTAGCAATGTATTTGTAAAATATTAGTGCTCTAATTTATTTATTGTTTCAAAAATGGTTGACTATTTTTCATAATATTAACTTAACATAGTTTATTTTAAGAAGTTGAATTATTTACTATTCTGAGCACAAGTAAAATTGAAGATAGTATTTCCTCCCAGGATACCCTATTAGCCTAAAAAAGGTAGTAAATAAATATGTAAAAAAAACAACAAATAATCATACTATTGAATTAAAACAACCTAAAAATACTTCGTTTTTGAGAAACACACAACTGGGATGTTCAACAAATATTTGATAAGTCACAATTTTAGATGAACTTTAAATGATTTTGGAAACTATATATGAGGGATGTAAACAAAAAAGGAATAACATGAGTGAAGTCATGGAGAAATAATAAAATATATTTAAAGAAAAATTGATGCCATTGTGTATGTGTCTTGTAGTATATGATTGTGTGTTTGTATTTGTGAATACGTATTATGTAATTTCATGAAGGAAATGGAACGTGTGTTACAAGAATGTGAGGAATAAAATAAAGCTACAGTAAAATTATTGTTGCTATTGTTTATACAATGCTAAGACAAAAATTATATTGGAAAAATGGTAAAGTGTTTGAAACATAGATTTACAATAATTAATTTGGGATTTAGAAGGTACACTGATGACAGAAAAGAAAACATATTTTGATGACATTCCTTTAGTTAAGAAGACCAGTTTGAAGTCTACTGCAAAAACCAAAGCAAGGTTTTAAAAGAGAGGATACATCTAAAGTTATAGGTGAGAAAAATTAATAGGGTATGTTGCTCTAAAATTCTAATATGAATTTTTTAATAATTGCATAAACACCTAAAGGACCTGGAAAAATAACATCAAATTAAGTCTAAATCCAGCAGAAAAGGAGAAATAATAAAGATTAGAGCAAAAATATTGATATGGAAATTAAAAAAAATTAGAACAGCTCAATGAAACTAAGAGCTAGTTCTCCAAAAGAATTAATAAAATTGATAAATCCCTAGCCAGATTTATCAAAAAAAGAGAAAGGACCCAAATAGATAAAATCATGAATGAAAGTGGAGAGATCACAACACTGAAGAAATGAAATAATAAGAGCTTATAATGAGCAATCTTATGCCAACAAATTATGCAATTTGAAAGAAAAAAAAAAGATGCATTCCTAGAAGCATATTAACTGCCAAAACTGAAACAGGAAGAAATAGAAAACCTGAACAGACACATAACCAGCAAAGGAGCAGTAATCAGGAATCTCCTAATAAATAGAGGCCAGGGTCAGATGAATTTCCGGGGAATTCTACCAGAGATTTAAGAAAGAAGTAATACCTGTTCTTCTGAAACTTCTCTAAAAAATAGAAATGGAAGGAAATCTTCCAAACTCATTCTATGAGGCTAGCATTACCTTGATCCCAAAATCAAAGACACCACTAAAAAGGAGAATTACAGACCAATGTCTCTGATGAACATAGATGCAAAAATTCTCACCAAGATGTTAGATGATAGGATCCAACAGTAAATAAAATATTATTCAGCATGACTGAGTGAAATTTATTCTTGGGCTTCAAGGGTGGTTCTGCATCTGCAAATCAGTCAATGAGTTACATCACATTACTAAAAGAAAGGATGAGAACCATATCGTCCTCTTAGTAGATTCAGAAAAAGCATTTAACAAAATACAGCATCCTCTCTTGATGAAAACTCTCCACAGTGTAGGGATAGGAGGAAAATACCTTAATATCATAAAAACCATACATGAAAAAACTCATAGTAGATATCACCCTCAAGGGAAAAACCTGAGTTCACCTAAGGACAGGAACAAGACAGGGATGTCCACACTCACTCAGGGATGTCATACTACTGGAAGTTCTAGCCTCAGCAATCAGAAAACAAAAAGAAATAAAACACATCTAAATCAATAAAGAAGTCAGATTTTCACTCCTTGAAGATGACATGATATTTATCGTAGAAAACCCAAAGTAATCCACTAAAAAATTACTAGAACTGACACAGCGATTCAGCAAAGTCACAGGATACATAATCAATGCACAGACGTTAGTCACAGTTCTATACACTAACAATGAGGCAGAAGAAAAAGAAAGCAAGGAATCAATCCCATTTACAATTGCACCAAAACCCATAAGATACCTGGGAATAAACCTAACTGAAAAGGTAGAAGATCTGTAGTTTCAAAACTACAAACGTATGAATGAAATTGAGGAAGACACACACAAAAGGATAAACCTCCCACGCTCATGGATTGAAGGAACAAATATTGCTTAAATGTCTATGTTATCCAAAAAAATCTACTTTTGATGCAATCCCTATCAAAGTACCACTGGCATTTTTCACAAAGCTGGAATAAACAACCCTAAAATTTGTATGGAACAACAAAAGACCCTGAATACCCCCAAAATGTGAAAAAAGAATATCAAAGCGGGAGGCATCACAATTCTGGACTTCAAGCTACATTCAAAGCAGTGATCATCAAGACAGTATGTTACTGGCACAAAACAGACACACAGATCAATGGAACAGAAAAAATACCCAGAAATGGACCTTCAACTCTATGGTCACCTAATCTTTGAAAAAGTGGGAAAGAATAACCAATAGGTTAAAAGACAGTCCCTTAAACAAATAGTGTTGGGAAAATTGGATAGTCACATGTAGAAGAATGAAACTGGACCACTTTCTCACACCATACACAATGATAAACCCAAAGTGGATTAAAAACCTAAATATAAGATAGGAATGCATCATAATAGTATAGAAGAACACAGATGATGGTGTCTTTTACCTCATCTGCAGCAACGTCTTTCTAGACATATCTCCAGAAGCAAGAGAATCTAAAGCAAAAATAAACTATTGAGACTTCATCAGAATAAAAAGCTTTTGAGCAGGAAAGAAAAAAGTCAACAAAATGAAAAGGCAACCTATGGAATGGGAGAAGTTATTTGCAAATGTCTTATCAGATAAATGGCTAGTATCCAAAATCTCTAGAGAACTTATCAAACTCAACACCCAAAGAACAATAAGTCCAGTAAAGAAATGGGCAGAAGACATGAACAGACATTTCTCCAAAGACACACAAATAGTCAAAATACACATGAAAAAACGCTCAATGTCACACGGCATCAGGGAAATAAAAATGAAAAGCACAATGAGATACCACCTCATACCAGTCAAAATTGCTGGAATTAGCAAGTCAGGAAACAACATATAGTAGCAAGGATTCAGAGAAAGGGTAACTGTCATACACTGTTGGTGGGAATGCAAACTGGTGCAGCCACTCTGCAAAACAGTATGGAGGTTCCTCAAAAAGTTAAAAATAGAACTACCCTACAACCCAGCAATTGTATTACTAGATTTTTATCCAAAAGATACAAACATAGTGATTTGAAGGGTTTCATGCACCCCATTATTTATAGCAGCAATGTTTAGAATAGCCAAAATATGAGCCCAGATGTCCATCGATAGAGGAATGGATAAAGAAGTGGTATATATACACAATGGAATATTACTCATTAGCCATTAAGGAGAAATAAATCTTGTCATTTACAATATTTTTTTTCTGAAACTAGATGGTATTGTGCTAAATGATATTAGTTAGAGAAAGATAAATACCATATAATTTCACTCATATGTGGAATTTAAGAAGAAATACAGAAGAACATAAGGGGAAGAGAAGGAAAAATAAAATCCAATAAAAACACAAAGAGAGACAAACCATAAAAGAATTTTAGGGGCACCTGGGTGGCTCAGTGGGTTGAAGCCTATGCCTTTGGCTCAGGTCATGATTCCAGGGTCCTGGGATCAAGCTTCGCATCGGGCTCTCTGCTCATCAGGGAGCTTGCTTCTCCCTCTCTCTCTGCCTGTCTCTCTGCCTACTTGTGATCTCTCTCTCTTTCTCTGTCAAATAAATAAATTTAAAAAAAAAGAATTTTAACTACATGGAATAAACTGAGAGTTTATGGAAGGAAGGTGAGTGGGGGGATATGGTAATTGGGTGATGAGCATTAAGAAGGGCACTTGATATAAGGGGCACTGGGTGTTACCTGCAACTGATGGATCACTAAATTCTACCTCTGAAGCCAATAAAAAAATAAGGTGTAAGGCAAAAATAATAATAAAGAAAATATAGAGCAGATCTTAAGAAGAATATTGATGGTATTCAGTTATAATTTGAACATAACATTAGGATGAAAAAAGACTTGGTAAGTTAAAAACAATTTTTTTTCAAAGACTGTTGACTGTAACCAAAAGAATTATTAGATGTGTATGTAAAGTCCTACAGTTTTATCAATAATTTTTACTTATATACAATATTGTTTGAAAATCCTGGTTTTATTTTATCTAAAAATAAAACTCTGTTAGTGAGATACACATTTTGTTGAATTCACACATTTTAACGAATATTTTAAAAAGAAGAAATTACCTATTAGAGCTATTTAGAATTGGAATAAGCTACTTTGGATGGCCCTATCTTCAGTAACACTTTCAGTATTAAAGCAGAGACTAGAAAAAAGTCTATTAATATATATCATTGCTGACAATAAATTAAGGACAAACAGGAGTTTCTTTAAAGGTTCAACTAGAAACAAAAATAGTAAGTGTAAAGTCAATAATTATAATCATTATTCCCATGTCACTGAAGATGACTTTTTATTCGGAATAGCTATTAGACCTGGTTGTTGATTCTTAGAAAAATAATTTCTATTTTCTGAGACACATGTTGTCATAATTTACCTTGGCAATCTCTTAAGAACCCCCTAGGAACCACAAGACTAACACCCATTAATGAAAAATTGTGCCTATGTTGATATCAACTGAATAAGTACATTTAACTGATGGCTGTTAATCTATCTGTGATTATTAGCAAATTTTAAAGCTATAAACAAAGTATTTTAATTGTATCTATTTATTTCATTCCTTAAATTTATAAAATATTATTTGTTATTCTGATAATCCTATATGATGACTAAGAATAGAATAAGATAAAATTTCAAATTAAAGGTACAAGCTTTAAAGATTTTTTAGGTTATGACTTATAAGAATGTGTCTGGCTATTGGTGTATTTTTATTTTTATTTGTTTATTTTCAATTTTTTATTTAATTTTTAGTTAGTTAACATACACTGTAATATTGGTTTCAGGAATAAAATTTAGTGATTCATCACTTACATATAACACCCAGTTCTCAATACGAATGCCCTCCGTAATACCCATCATCCATTTAAAACATCTCCCTGTCATCAACCAGCATTTTATTTTCTATAGTAAAGATTAGTCTCTTATGGTTTGTTTCCACCTTCCCCCCCGTCTATTATGTTCATCTGTTTTTTTTTTCTTGAATTCCACATATGAGTTAAATCATATGGTATTTGTCTTTCTTTGACTTGTTATTTTGCTTAGCATGATATACTCTACCTCTGTCCACATCATTGCAAATGGCGAGATTTCATTTTTCTTGATGTCTGAGTAATAGTCCGTTGTGATATATTATAACACCTCTTCTTTATCCATTCACCAGTTGATGGATGTTTGGGCTTTTTCTATACTCTCACTATTGTTGATAATTCTGCAATAAACATCAGTGTGCATGTGTACCTTTGAATCAGTATTTTTGTATCCTTTGTTTAAATACCTAGTAGTGCAATTCCTGGGTCATAGGATAATTTAATTTTTAACTTTCTGAGGACCTCCATACTGCTTTCCAGAGTGGTTGCAACGGTTTGCATTGCCACAAACTGTGTAAGACTCTCCCCCTTTATCCACATTCTGGACAATATTTATTGTTTCCTATGTTGTTATTTTTAGCCTTTCAGATAGGTGTGAGGTGATATCTCATTGTGGTTTGATTTGTATATCCGTGATGATGAATGATGTTGAGCATCTTTTAATTTGTCTGTTAGCCATCTGGATGTCTTCTTTGGAAAAATGTCTATTCATGCCTTCTGCCCACTTCTTGACTGGATTATTTGCTTTTGGGATATCAAGTTTGATAAGTTCTTTATGGACTTTAGATACTAACCTTTTTTTAAGATATCTCATTGTAAAACGTATTCCCCATTATGTAGGCTGACTTCTACTTTTATTGATTGTTTCCTTCAGTGTGTGGAAGATCTTTATCTTTATGATGTCCCAATAGTCCATTTTTGCTTTTGTTTCCCTTTTATCTGAAGACATATCTTTTTTTTTTTTCTGAAGACATATCTAATAAGAAGTTGCTATAGCTGATTTCAATGAGGTTTCTGCCTATTTTACCCTCTAAGAGCTTTATGTTTTCCTGGCTCAGATTTAGGTCATTCATCCACTTTGGATTTGTTTTTGTGTATGATGTAAGAAAGATGTCTACTTTCATTCTGCATGTTGCATCCAGTTTTCCCAACACCATTTATTGCAGTAACTATATTTTTCAATTGGATATTCTTTCCTGCTTTGTCAAAGATTAGTTAGTCTTATATCTGTGTGTCCATTTCTGAGTTTTCTATTCTACTCCATTGATCTATGTGTGTGTGTGTGTGTGTGTGTGTGTGTGTGTGTGTGTGAGTACAAAATTTACATTCCCACCAAGGGTATAAGACTTTCTGATTGTTAGAAAAATAATTTTATATATTTTTTGATGACTACAGCTTTCTAATATGGCTTTATGTCCAGAATTGTGGTGTTTCCAGCTTTGTATTTCTTTTCAAGGTTGCTTTCACTATTCAGGTTCTCTTGTGGTTCCACCCGAACTTCAGAATTGTTTGTTCTAGCTCTGTGAAAAAATGGTGGTGGTATTTTGATAAGGATTGCATTAAATGTGTAGATGACTTTGGGAAGTAGAGATATTTTAAAAATATCTGTACTTCCAATCCATGGCCATAATGGATGCACGGGGGGCATTGTTTTTCCATTTCTTTGTACCATCTTCAATTTATTTTTAAGTGTTCTATAGTTTTAAGTATATAGATCTTTTACCTCTTTGGTTACGCTTATTCCTAGGAATCTTATGATGTTTGGAGGAATTGTAAATTGAATTGATTCCTTGATTTCCTCTTCTGCTGCTCCATTATTGGTGTATATAAATGCAACAGTTTTCTGTACATTGGTTTTGTATCCTGCTACTTTGCTGAATTTATGCTTTGGTTCTAGCAATTTCTTGGTGGAGTTCTTCAGGTTTCCTATGTAGAGTATCATAGTATCACACCACCTGCAAAGAGTGAAAATTTGACTTCTTTCTTGCTGATTTGGATTCCCTTTACTCTTTTTTGTTGTCTGATTTCTTAGGCTAATACTTCTGGTACTATGATAAGTAACATGGTGAGAGTGGGCATCCTGTCTTGTTCCTGACCTTAGAGGAAAATCTCATTTTTTCCCCATTGAGGATGATTTTAGCTGTATATTTTCATATATGACCTTTATGATCTTGAGTTATATTCCCTCTATCCCTACCTTGTTAAGGGTTTTTTATAGGAATGGATGCTATATTTTGTAAAATGCTTTTCTGTGTCTATTGAGAAGTTGATATTGTTCTTATGTTTATTTTAATTAATGTGGTGTACCACATTGATTGACCTGTGAAAATTGATACACCACTGCAGTCCAGGAATAAATCCCACTGATCCTGGTGAATAATTCTTTTAATATGCTGCTGTATTTGATTTGCTATTAACTTGTTAAGAATTTTTGCATCCATATTCGTCAGGGATATTTTTCACCTGCATTTTTCCTTTATAATGGGGCTTTTCTCTGCTTTTGGAATCAAGGTAATGCTGACCTTGTAGCATGAGTTTGAAAGTTTTCCTTCTATTTATATCGTTTTGGAACAGTTTGAGAAGAGTAGTTTTTAACTCTTCTTTAAATGTCTGGTAGAATTTGCCTGAAAAGCAATATGGCCTTGGACTTTTGTTTGTTGGGAGATTTTTGATTACTGATTATTTTTTATTTTTTTGTTGGTTATGGATCTGTTCATTTTCTTTTTTTTTAATTTCTTTCTGTTTCAGTATAGGTAGTTTGTATGTTTCTAGGAATTTTTTCATTTCTTCCAGGTTTCCCAGTTTGTTGGCATATAATTTTTCATGAACTTTTAAAATTGTATTTCTTTGGTGTTGGTTGTGATCTCCCCTTTTTCATTTATGATTTTATTTGGGTTCTTTCTGTTTTCTTTTTAACAAGGCTGGCTAGGGGTTCATCAATATTATTAATTCGTTTTTTTATTTCTTAGACTGTGCACTCTTAGAAACAAACTGAGGGTTTTAGAGGGGAGGGGGTGGGGGATGGGTGAGTCTGGTTGTGGGTATTAAGGAAGGCATGTATTGCATGGAGCACTGGGTGTTGTACATAAACAATGAATCTTGGAACACTGCATCAAAAACTAATGATGCATTTTATGTTGACTAACATAACACAATAAAAAATATTAATTCTTTCAAAGAACCAGCTTTTAGTTTTATTGATCTCTTCTGATTTTTGTTCATTTGTTTCCATGTAATTTATTTATGCTCTATTTTTTATTATTTCCCTTATTCTGCTGGTTTTAGACTTCATTGTTTTTCCTTTTCTAGCTCCTTAGGTGTAAGATTAGGTAGTGCATTTGAAACTTTTCACGGTTCTTGAGGTAGGCTCATATTGCCATATACTTCCACCATAACACCACCTTTGATGCATCCCAAAGGTTCTGGACTGTCATGTTTTCATTTTCATTTACTTCTATGTGTTCTTTTTTAAAAATTTCTTATTTAATTTCCTGGTTAACTCATTCTTTCTTTAATAGGATGTACTTTAACTTGCATGTATTTGTGGTTTTTCTAATGTTTTTCTTTTGGTTGACTTTAAGTTTTATATCATTGTGTTCTGAATAATATGTGTAGTATGACCTTAATCTTTTTTTTTTTTTTTTTTTTTTTTTTTTTTTTTTACTTGTTGAGGGATGATTTGTGACCCAGTATGTAATCTATTCTGGAGAATGTCCCATGTGCATGACAATAATATGTACTCTACTGCTTTAGGAAAAAAATGTCATTTTATAAGATTATATTTATTTATTTGAGAGAGAGTGAGATCAAGAAAGCATGAGTCATATGGAGGGGCAGAGGGAAAAGGAGAACCAGACACCCTGTGGAGCAGGGACCCTGATGCAGAACTTGATCTCAGGACACTATTATCATGACCTGAGCAGAGGCAGATGTTTAACCAACTGAGCCTCTCAGGCTCCCCTAGATGAAATGTTTTGAATATATCTATTAAGTCCATCTGGTCCAGTGTGTCATTCAAAGCTATTGTTTCCTTGTCAAATTTCTCCTTAGAAATTTATTTCTTTGTTGTAAGTGGGTTGTTAAAATCTCCTATTATTTTTATATTCTTATCAATGAGTTTCTTTATGTTTATTATTGATTTATCCCATGTTGATGGCATAAACATATTTCTTAGATCTTCTTGTTGAGTAGACCCCTTTATTATGATATAGTGCTCTTCTTAATATTTTATTACAGTCTGGTTTAAAATATAGTTTGCATGATGTAAGTATCACTACTCCAGTAATCTTCTGACTCCTGTTACCATAATAATTGGTTCTCTATCCCCTCATTTGCAATTTGCAGTTGTCCTTGGGTCTAGAATGAGTCCCTCATAAGCAGCATATAGATTGGTCTTATTTTCTATCCATTCTGATACCCTATGTCTTTTTTATTTTTTTTTAATTTAAACATATAATGTAACCCCACCACCCTCTCCCAACACCCCTCTCCCCCACCCCCTTCAGTTTGTTTTATGACATTAAGAGTCTCTTTTGGTTTGTCTCCCTCCTGATCCCATCTTGTTTCATTTATTCTACCCTATGTCTTTTGTTTGGAGCATTTAGTCCATTTACATTCAGAGTGATTATTGGTGGATATAAATTTAGTGCCATTACCTATAAAGTCAGTATTCCTGGAGATTTCTAGTCTTTGTTGCTTTCAGTCTTACTTTCTGACTAAAAGAGTTCCCTTTAAGATTTCTTGCAGGGGTGGTTTAGTGGTCACAAACTCCTTTAGGTTTTGTTTGGAAAACTCTATCTGTCCTATCCTGAATGACAAACTTGCTGGATAAACTGTTCTTGGCTACATATGTTTCCCATTTAGTACTTTGAATATATCATGCCATTGCCTTTGAGCCTGCAAAGTCTCTGTGGAGAGATCTGCTGCTAACCTTATTTGTCTTCCCTTGAAGGTAAGGGTTTCTTTTCCCTTGCTGCATTCAGGATTCTTTCCTTATCTCTTTTTTTTTTCTTCAAATTTTACTACATTATGTCATGGTTTTGGCTTGCTTTTGTTAATTTAAAAAGAGTTTTCTGTTCCTCCTGTATTTGGATGTCTGTTTCCCTCTCCCAGATTGGGGAAGTTTCCCCCAAATTTGGCTAGGTAAACCTTCTGCCTCCTTTTCCCTTTCGTCTTCTTCTGGGATGTCTATAATATGAAGGTTATTAAACATTATGGGATTATAAAATCCCCTAAGTCTATATTCATGACCCGATATTTTTATTTCCCTCTTAATCGCAGCTTCATTTTTTCCCATAATTTTATCTTATTTATCACTAATTCATTCTTCTGTTTATTCCATTTTTGTGATTACTATATCTCCTCAGTTTTGCATCTTGGTTATAGCATTTTTTAAAAATTTCAACCTGACTAGTTTTAAGTCTTTTATCCCTTCTGTAAGGTTCTCTGTGTTTTTTTCCTATGGTTTTCTCAAGCCCAGATGGTATCCTGATGATTGTTGTTTTAAATTCTGATTCATTCACATGACTTATATTTGTTTTAATTAGCTCCCAGGCTGTGGCTTCTTGTTCTTTCTTTATGGATGGACTCTTCTGTCTTAGCAGCTTGCCTAAGACTCCATATTTTGTGTGTTAGAAATGCCTGTGCCAGGTCTTATTTCCACTAGAGCTGAAGCTTTGTAGCATTCTATGATCAGTAGACCTGATGCATGCAGGAGGTTTATGCTGGTCTTCTCAGGGTGGATCCTGCTGCTGCTCTGGCTCTTAATTACAATTGACCTACTTAAAAATGCACCTGCAGAGAGCACAGGGAAGGAGCTCAGTGTAAGCAGCTCAAGCCTCCACTTTGGGACATTATGTATTGACTGAAGTCCAACCCTGCTGATGGGCAAATATAAAATTGGGCATAGGCCCAATCTTTCTCCAGAGAGGGGAGTTCATGCCTTCCAGTGTTCAGGAAGCCCTCTGAGAGGAGCCAATATTCTCTCCTCTTGTTTCTAAGGCTTCTGTGAGATACCTGCCTTCACCTTGCCTGTACATGAGCCATGTGCCTGACTAGAGGTGCAGTACTCCTGTGTTTAATATGCATCTGGATTTCAAAACTTCAGATTTTAGGGGCCCAGCAAGGAATAAACCCTCACTGATCCTCTGGAAGAGAGTGTCACTCAACTGTGACTGGTATGGGTTTGTCCTCTAAAAGCAGTCATATTGCCACACAGGGGCTTGGATTTTATGGTAAAGTGCAACAAAAAGCTGGCATTCATGTTAGCTTCCCTTAGCAGGCATCTCTGTCCCTATGTTACTCAACAGGGCAGTTCAATGACACCTGCTTACTCTTTTGTCCCCTGAGAAGAAGTGCCACCTCTCCCAAATTCACTATAAGGAAGGGAATGGTCTTTCTCTTAGCATGACCCAGGGAATCCTCAGTGCATGCTGTCTGTTCCTAGGCCTCTTCTTTCCTCCTCTACAGGAGCAGTGCTATGCTATGCCCAACAGTTCAACCCTGGAGATGGCATAGAGTTCAGAAATTTCAGACTTTTAGCTCCACTACTTGTAAAAACTTGTGATAATCAGCCCTTCTAGTTTTCCCATTCAATGGTTTTAGAGTAGTGTTTTTCTTGTATAATCCCCTATGTGATGCTCTGTCTGTCTGTCTGTCTCTCTCTATTCCTTCTCTCCATGACTCTATGATCAGAGCTCTCTCCTCCCTCCCTTCCACAACACCCATGATTCTTTTCTCTCCCAAATTGCTTCTCTGCACCTCCTACCTTCCATGATGTGGCCTCGTTTCTCCCTCTAACTGTGCAGTGTGTTCTCTTAGTCCTTAGTTCAATTTTCTAGGTGCTCAGAATAATTTGATAATTATCTAGCTATGTTAAGGGAGGAGGCAAACATAACCATCAGGTATAATTCTTGTGCCCACAGGCCAGAGTTGGAAACCTCATAATGTATGAAGCACCAGAAAGAATACTCAAGAGAGTATTGTTTCAGTAGGAAGGAAAAATTATTCCTAGAGTAAAGACAACTTTGTTCTTATCTAATAAACTTAAGTCAAATCTCCAAATGATAAACTATTTCCAAGTTAAATAATTATACCCCCAAAATGTAAACAATATTTATAGGAATATAATGGCATCTAGTACTCAACAGCAAAACAAAATCAGAATGTCAGACATTCAGTAAACAGTTACTGTGCATAAACAGAAACAGGGAGATATTATATCAAAAAAGATAAAATATAACTTAATAGAAACAGTCTCAGAAAAGATGGAAATGATAGAATTAATATAAGATATTAAAATGATTAGTATGACTATATTCCATGTGTCCGAGAAAGTAGGGAAAAGACTGAGGGTGTTAAGTAGACACATGAAATACATAGAATCACCACAATAAAACTTCAAAAGATGACAAATGTAATATATGCATGAAAAAAATAATTCTATGAGATTATGCAGTTTAGACATTACAAATGAAATAAAAATTAAGGAACTTGAAGATATAGCAATTGAAATAACTCAAGATGAAATAATGAGGCATTAAACTTCCTGACTTTAAACTATATTATAGTAATCAAAACAGTATGATACTAACATTAAAACAAAAACATGGACCAATGGAACAGAATAGAAAGCCCAAAAATAAATCCATGCATATATGGTCAATTGATATTTAAAAGAAGAGCCAAGAGTACTCAACAAAGAAAAGACAGAGTCTTCAATAAGCAATGTTAAGAGAATTATGTATTTACATGTGGAAGAATAAAGCCATACTCCTATCTTACAATACTCACAAAAATTACCTTAAAATGGATTGAAGACTTCAGTGTAGGATCTGAAACCACAAGATTCCAAGAAGAATACATAGATGGTAAACTCTTTTATATAGGTCTTAGCAATGATACTTTGGATATGACAGGACAAAATAGAGGTAAAGAAAACAAAAGTAAAAATAAACAAGTGGAACCACATCAAACTAAAACACTTGTGGAAAGAAAAAATATCAATAAGATGAAAGGGCCATCTATGTCAGAACCAACACTCTCTTTGGAGGCTCTTTGTAGGGAGAATCCTTTCTTGTCTTTTCCATCATCTGGTACCTTCACATGTTCTTTGGCTTGTTTCCATATCACTCCAATCTCTGCCTTCATCTCAAATTGATTTCTCCTTTCCTTTGTCTTCTTTTGTCTGTCAGAAATCTCACTGTCCCTTTATTTTGTAAGGATATTAATCACTGGACTTGGGACTCACTCAAATAATCCAGGATGATCTCAAGGTCCTTAGCTTAATTATATTTGAAAAAGTTCCTTTTTACAAATAAGGTAACATTCAGTTTCCCAAATTATCCAGGGATTTTACATATACATACATTTTGGGGGGCTACAACCAACCCATTATCAAAAGAATCAGTCTCCTTATCCTTTTCAGTTTCTGGCAGCTGTCTGCATTCTTTGTTTGATCGTTCACTTTCCACCTTCAAAGTAAGCAGTGGTCAGTTGTATTTTCCTCATATTATATTGCTCTGAATTTCCAGCTTCCTATCTTTACAAATAAGGACCTTTGTGGTTACATTGTCCCACTTAGATAACCCAGTATAATATCCCCCTCTCAAAGTTAGTTGATTAATAACCTTAATTCCACCCGCAACTGTAATTACCTAATTTACTTATAAGCTCAAGAGAGTAAGAATTGGGCATTTTTGGGGAAAAATTATTCTGCCTACCACACTATAGAAAAGATGCCCTTTGTTCATCAGAGAGCTATAGTTCCCCATATTTTTAACAAACTTTTACCATGTCCATAATAAAATAATCAGAAATGTTTAATTTTCAGTCAAATTATTACCCAGTCAAATTCTATTTTTTTAATTTTGTAAAGATTTTATTTATTTATTTGAGAGACATAGAGAGAGAACAAGTAGGAGGGAGAAGCAGAATGAGAGAGAATTAGGTTCCCAGCTGAGCAGGAATCCCCATGTGGGGCTCAATCCCAGGACCCTCAGTTCATGATTTGTGTCTAAGGCAGATACTTAACCAACTAAGCCACCCAGGCATCCCTCCAATCAAATTCTAAAATGATAGCACAAGGTTGATATTATCCTCTTTTCAAGAAAACTGTAGCTGAAGAATGTTTATAAATTTAATTACGTTTGGGTTTCATCATATGTAATTTTGTACTCAACTTTGATAAACATTTATTCATGTACAGAGTTTTGTTTTTTCTTTTTTATAAGTATTTTATTTATTTATTTGACAGAGATAACAAGTAGGCAGAGAGGCAGGCAGAGAGAGAGGGGGAAGCAGGCTCCCTGCTGAGCAGAGAGCCCAATGCAGGGCTCGATCCCAGGACCCTGGGATCATGACCTGTAACCCACTGAGCCACCCAGGCACCCCCAGAGTTTTGTTTTTCATCCTTTGAAATGAAAATAAGTCAGAGATTTTGACTGGATCATACCGATTTAATTACATTATTTTTACTATAATCAAAAAAAGTTTTTTTTAATGATAATTCAGGGGCGACTGGGTGGCTCAGTCATTAAGCATCTGCCTTCATTGAAAGTCTTGGTCCTGGGGTCCTGGGATTGAGCCCTACATTGGGCTCCCTGCTAGGTGGGAAATCTACTTCTTCCTCTCTCACTTCCCCTGCCTGTGTTCCCTTTCTCACTGCCTTTGTCTCTGTCAAATAAATAAATAAAATCTTTTTGAAAAATAATAATTCAGAAGTCACATCAGGGGTTTTAACTATAAAATGTCTTGTAAAAGGAAAGGGAAGTGTCATTTTGTCCTGGGCTATGGAAATGGAAATTGCTGAGATTTTGTTTATTTTATTTTTATTTTCAGGCTCTTACTAATGATGACCTTTTGTATTTAAGCCAATGTAATTATTAGTGACATTATTGTTGCTTTATCATAGCATTATATTACATACCATTAGTGAACTTTTTAAAGTAAAATTTAGAAATTTTCTGGACTAGGTTTACTTTAGTAAGTAGGGAGGTCTTTATATTCTTTTTATATAATACAATATGCATTTATGTTCTTAATCTATATTCTATAATAGTTATATAATGTATTTTCTATTCTTATTGTAACATAATGGGAAATACTCAAAATTCATGCACTGTACTAGTTGTTCTTAAGTCATATTCTGCCTTAACGAAGTACAGATTTCATTAATGTTTTACTTTAACAATAATGTGAAAAAAGGAGTGTAAAAATCAGATAATCTCTATAATCAATTTCATTGAAAGCCTGATAATAAAAATAGACATCTTTAACATGTAGATTTTATCAATAAAGTCACATTCCAATGTTTAGTGATATCATTCCAATATGCTGGGATCTGAATAAGTTGTAAATCAGAGAAAAATTAAGTTACAACAGAATGAATATTACTAAAACATAAAACATATAGAGAAGGAAGTAATAAAATGACTACAGAGTAAGAATTATTCAGGAGGCACCCTGGGTGCCTCAGTTGGTTGTGTCTGCCTTTGGCTTAGGTCATGATCCCATAGTCCCAGGATGAAGTCCTGTGTCACACTTCCTGTTCAGTGGGGAATCTGCTTCTCCTTCTCCCTCTGTCCCACTACTCCCACCCCGATCATGCTCTTTCTCTCTTACTCTGCTCTCTCTCTCTCTTTTAAAAAATATTTTATTTGTTTGTTTGACAGACAGAGATCACAAGTAGGCAAAGAGGCAGGCAGAGAGAGAGAAGGAGAAAGCTGGCTCCCTGCTTGGCAGGGAGCCTGATGTGGGGCTTGATCCCAGGATCCTGGGATCATGACTTGAACGGAAGGCAGAGGCTTAACCCACTGATTCACCCAGGTGTACCTCTCTGTTGTCTCTTAAATAAACAAATAAAATATTTTTTAATGAGATATTCAGAAATCTATTCCATAAATACAGTTGGAGCATGTTATGTGTGATAAGTACTCTAATAGATCAAGCAATCAAATAAATCTAATGGAGTTTGGTAAATGCCACTATAGAAGACTTGCAGGGTACTAAGAGTTTCCATATGAGGAGCTCGAATTCTTAGAACATGAAAATGGTGTAGAAGATATAACCCTGTAATTTTTTTCTCAGATAATTTATATATGTTAAAGAAATTATGTATTAACATAGTAGCACACTAACACAATAGAAAATCAGAGACTAAAATATTTGGAATACAAATGCTAGAGGAATTTAGAAAAAGTAAAGATCATTTGCTTAGTGAGATAACAGAGGAGGATACTGATGAAAGAGTTAACTTTTTCTAAGAGGAAGTATAGTGTAAGAATATGACAGTCAATTAATACAACATATAATAGAGAAGCAGTAATTAAAAGTGACAGTTAAGGAGGTGGGGAATAAGAGAAAGGCATAGTAAACCCTGAAAGAAGAATTTTGTAAAAAAGAGTAGTAAGTGATAAGCTTTATAAAAGTAATTGGGGTAAAACGGTGAAGTGTTGGGGATCTGTGGTTATTTAGGTTATTTATAATGAGCTTCTGTGGTGAACAAAAATGTGCAGCCCTGGGGAACCTGAGTGGCTCCGTGGGTTAAGCCTCTGCCTTTGGCTCAGGTCACGATCTCAGGGTCCTGGGATCCAGTCCCACATTAAGCTTTCTGGTCAGGAGGGAGCCTGCTTCCCCCTGACCCTGTCTGCCTCTCTGCCTGCTTGTGGTCTCTGTCAAATAAATAAAATCTTTATAAAATGTGTAGCAGATCTGATGCACTGAGTATAATTATCAGAAGACCCCAGGTGCTGTGTTTAAATCCACCACCATTTTTACATAAGGGTAGGCTTCCAAGAGCAGTTGTCAGCAAATGACAGAGCCATAGTGATACTAAGGCAGATCCATTCCTATCAGATGTAGGACTAATGTCACAGGGCAACTTTGGTCTCAGAACTCCATATCAATATTGACTTAATATTTTTAAAACCATACTATAGTCTGAGACTCTTCCTAGTTAGTTATTTTCTTCCTAGAGGCCAGATCTGCTGAATAGAATAACAGCTCTTTCCTTCTTCTCTAATTTTTTGTCCTTTGTTTTTCCTCACAAAACTTTCTGGTAATAAAATTTCTTACCCTTCTGAAAACACAACCATTATAAATTCTTAAGCTGGAAAGTGCAATGATTAAAATGAGATTTTATTAGGAATAAGACTGTAATGGTATACAAAATAAAATAAAAAAAATAAAGTCCTGGAAGCATACAAACAAATTGAGATGGTATTGATTTCTTTAAATACCTATATGATGATAATATGGGACTCATAGTTGGCAACCCATATAGAAAGAAAATGATAGAACAGGTGTGATGGAGAATTGTGCAGTAGGTCAATGTTTGCTCTGATTAAAAAAGCAATACATATATCCAAGAAATCATTTTCATCAAAAATTTATAATGAACCCCTTCAAATCAGTTTAATTAGATTTATAATCTAACTTGAATAGGTTTTTCACTATAGATGATTCCAAATCTTCAATAAACATATTAATACATACTCAAAATTAATTAGTTATTAGAAGAATGCCAGTTAAAATTAGATTGAAAAAATATTAAATACCCATCAAAATAGCCAAAAATTTAAAAACAGATAATACTAAGCTTTGGTGAGGGTGTAAAGCAACCTGACTTCCAATATAATTCTGATGGAAAAATAAATTGCTATACCCACTTAGGAAACATGTTTGGCAATGGCTACTATGGTTTGCCATATGTATAGTCAATAGCCAAGGACTTGCATTTCATTCCTATTGTGTTCATTCTCATTATTGTATAGTTTTCATTGTTGGAATATACTAAAGCTTATGTATCCATTCTATTGTATGTATATGAAGTTAAAAACTAAGAACTAATTTCTGATACTGAAAGTCAGGGTAGTAGTCATCCTTGGGTGAAAGTGGCTCAGTGCTGCTGAAAATATATTACTTGTCTCAAATGACGGTTATATATATATATTCACTTTGTGAAAATTTATCTATAATATACTTATCATTTTTGTACCAACTAAATATTGTATGTTATGTATTCATATTTTACTTAGTCACAGAAATTTTTAATTAACGAAAATATAGCCTTTCCAGATTAAAAAAAATACGCAAATATTTGCACTTCTTGCTCTATTGATCTTATTGTATATGCTTTTACTGTTATTGTTGGGTTTGTTGAATGCTTATCTTTTTTTAAGATTATTTATTTTTTTAAAGATTTTATTTATTTATTTGACAGACAGAGACCAGAAGTGGGCAGAGAGGGAGGCAGAGAGACAGGGGGAAGCAAGGTCCCTGCTGAGCAGAGAGCCTGATATGGGGCTCTATCCCAGGACCCTGGGATCATGACCTGTGCCGAAGGCAGAGGCTTTAACCTACTGAGCCACCCAGGTGCCCCAGATTTTACTTATTTATTTGACAGACAGAGATCACAAGTAGGCAGAGAGGCAGACAGAGAGAGAGAGAGGGAAGAAGTCTCCCTGCTGAGTAGAGAGCCTGATTTGAGCCTTGATTCCCAGGACCATGAGATCATGACCTGAGCCAAAGGCAAAGCCTTAAGCCATTGAGCCACACAGGAACTCCAAATGTTTATCATTTTCTAAATGTATTAGTGTAGATAGGACTTAGCTCTCAAATTAGGCAGTAAACCTTAAGTACTAGGACTATTTCTGATCTTTATATCTACTCATGGATCTCTTCTTAAAAGATATGTTGTTCCTAAAGCCTTAGGTCATGGCTCTTATATCTCTGTTCTTGTGTTAATGATGTGTGCATGTGTGCACAAATGGGTGCACTAAATTGAAAATGGTATTTATTTTTTAACTTCCTGATATTATCTTCTTATCACCTTAAATTTATATAATTATATTTTCATAATTAAAACATTTTGCACATTGTGTTGTTTTTTGTAGTGAATACAATATCTGGAGACTGGAACTGCTGACTAAGCATGTGCTGTAAAGAATAGCTAATGGTTTAGTAGCTATTTTTTCCAACTGTATGGCTTATATTTATTCCAGTTCTAGTGGAAGATACTCTGTATCCTCTTGGGCAATAACACCTGATATGATAAAAAAAAAAGTATGGGTTGCAGAATGCAATCATAATGAAGAGCTGTTATTATATGAATTAGTAAACAGTATTTCCCAAGATTAGAACGTTATATAAATTAAAGTCTATAGATATCTGCTTTATTTTAGTGATTTTTGAGAAAGGGAATTGACTTGAAATATAAAACAGAAGCACACACACACACACATACACACACACATACACACACACACTTTTTATTTTTCCTGTGTAAAAGCTGTTTTGCTTTGAGGAAACTAGGCAGTAATGCATTATATGTTTTCCTCAATGTACTTAGTTGTAAGTGGAAAGATGAAGCTATACAGTACTGTCCATTTGAGTACAACTCTGTAAGACTTTAAATATTTACCTGCAGAAAACTTACTTCCAGCTATCATACGATTAATATTATTGTAAGCTATTCAATGAACAGGAGAATAAGAGGTACTCTAGAATTTTACCACAAAACCTGCTCATATTCAAAAAGTATTTTCAGCATAAGTAAATTATATTGATTTGGTTAATCTGGAGAAATGCTGAGCTTAACTTTTATTTCTGCAATCCTTTATTTTTGGAAACCCAACCAGAGTTATGACAAATGAAAGGAAGGCAATATTATATTTTCTTATACCATTATTATAAAGACTAACAGAACCTATTTGGAAATGAAAGTGAACAAATACCCAAATTACATAAAAATGATAAAACATTTTTATATGTATTCAATGCAATTGCAGTGATGTTTAGATCATTGGATGTCTATGTGATTTAATGACCTTCCAGTTTGTGATAGATTGATGAGGACATAATATATGAATAAAACTGACTAAGGAATTACCAGTGTTAGATCGTAATTACTGGACTGGTGAAACTGAAGGATACCTTTTAAAAAAAATGAAAGCTTTTTTCCTTCTCTGTAAAAAAAATCTTAAATAGTCACTACTTTGCTGAGAAAATCAATAGCTAGTGTTTACATATATTTATCTAACAAATGACTTAGTTCATGGAGAAAATTGAAGATAATATGTGGGTGAGAGTGGTAGAAAGGATTGAGTGAAAGAAAGAGATCTGAAGGTTCTATTTAGTGTTTAGAAAACTATAGGAAAAGTTGTTGTTATTCTAGTTGCTTCAAATTTGAGGGTTGTTACACAGTTGTCAGTACATTATTATGTGAGGACTATTATGTGACTATTGGCACACAATTATGTGACTATTGGAAGTAAGGAACCATTTTCACATCTTTGCCATTAAGGTTCTTGATACAATTTAGATCTCACCAATAAAATGTTTCAGAAGGAGACTTAGAAAGCAGAAAGGAGGTAGAAGCAATTTGGCTTTACTGCAAGAGACAGAAATTGTTGATTTTGGATTCTTCAGACATAACTAATTATCATAATCAACCAGATTCCATCTTTTCCTGTAAATCATATATGTCAGAGCTACAGGGGAAATGTGACATTTTCAGTTGTTCCTTTTCAGTTTCCTGACTATATCTGCAATAGTGAATCTGAAAATTACTGATACTCCACAACTGACTACCAAGACTTTCAATGGTTTTAAGCATGTAGTTCCCTGCATTAAATCCCATTTTGCTAGAAATATCTACAATGCTTTTTATGTCTCATATCATATGCTGATATAGTCTGATTATTATAATGTTTGAGGAGATAACTACTTTTGGCAAACATAAACTGATTTTATCTTCTTAGATGAATTATTTAACAAGTACATGTGTTTCTTAAAGTTTATTTTTCCTCAAATTGGCCAGGGAAATATGAACCCTTGAATCAGTTTATCATAGTGCACATTCCAATTATCAACAATTATTTATTGACTACCTTCTATCTTTATGTATCTGTTACCTTTCTTTCTACTATGTACTATATTATCTATAATCTTCTGAAAACTGAGCTATGTCCTTATGTTACAAGAATGTTGTATAATGTGTTTTATGCTTACAATTTTATATTCAGAATTATAATTCCAATCTTTAGTAACTGTGATATCTTTTGTAATAATGACGCTTGGATTAGGTAGAAAATTGTTTTATTTTATCATACATCATAATCTGCCATATTATTATAAGAACTGATTTTACTATAAACTTTATATTTTACTTAACAACCATAATTTCCTTCTATGTATAGCAACCTACATTTGTTTACAGAGAGATAAGATGAATACATTGTGGCCCATTTCCTAATGTGCTCACAACGTAGTGGCTAGTACAGGCATGGGCAAGACAGGTTATGACAATTTTAGGTTATGATCCACTCAGCCATTCAATATAGAAATATAAAGCAGACATTATGATAGTATAATCAAAGGCTTTAGTTTTGATCAAGAAGTTGAATAAATTTTAACATATTAATCGAAATGTTGTCTGTCCCTACTTTGAATTTGATCAAGGCTAAGGAGGAAAAATGACATTTTGTACAAACAGAACAGCCAGATAACGACATAAATGCATGAAAGTAAGTGGGATATTTGGTAGTTAAAAATATTTTATTACATTGGAGTATATAATGCATCCTATCAGGATGAGTTTGAACTTTATTTTCTAGGCAATCAGGAGACAACAAAGGATAGTTAGCAATGGAATGCATGATTAAAATTGGTTTTTGAGTGTATTTCAGGGGATAATGGAAATTATGGAATGGAAGGGAGAATGACAGGGGTCCTGAAAATACCAATATCCTTCTTTTGCTTTGTATTTAATGGCTATTCTGCAAAGGTGACATTGCCTCATTAGTATAACTACTGAAGTATAATTGCCTAACATTAAGCTTTTTTAAATTTTAATGTTAGGTCCTGATATTAAGCTTTTGATTTTAAAGACATCCATTTCAGAGACAGCCATCTTGAATAAACATAATGCCAACTTTGTGACATAGCTACTAATAAAACAACTAAATAAATCAGTTTGCCTCATCCATGAGGTTCCCCTTGTAGAAAGTCCTGGGTAGCTTGGATAACTGACTACTTGAATCACCTTGTTTTTCCCATCCTGTGCCCTAATTTTCACTTTTATAATTTAAGTTCACCAATAAAGAGTGAACATGTGAAGTCCTAGGAATCCTTCCATGGACCCCAATAAAGGCAGACCTGCAAGTCCATTCACTATTCTCTCTCTTTCTCTCTCTCTCCCAGGGACTTGGCTGTATGGTTTTTGGGTGTGTCATGTATCTCCAGTGTCTGATTAATAGATTTTTGTTTTCAAAACTCTATGACTTTTTCCCTAACATTTGTCTTGTAATCATAGTAAGAAACACAAAGGTCTTTTAAGCCACAGCATTAACTCTGGTTGGGAAAATATCTGTGGGGGGGATCCCACAGATGACTGCCACAGGCATTCCTAACCAATAACATTACTATCAATAGACTAAGATAAACACAAAACAACTGATTTATAACAAACATGGATTACTTATGAACTGAATTTTCTCAGCCAAGTGTCCAAAGCTGAATTTTCGAGAATATTATTTTTTGATTCTGCTATTTATAATGAGAAATATCAATGTGTGACTTTGTGATCTCACACATGGCTAGTTATATAAATTATTTATAATAGTCTTAATGTTTCTCCTTTTCCTAGAAAGCATAACCTTAATTTGTGTAATAAATCTACATTATATGCTTTTTATACTTTGTCTAGTGGTATCCTTGATGAATATGCTCTATTTGAATGAATTTGTACTATGACTAAATCCCCAGTGAGCTATAAGAATTGAAAAATTCTGCAGGGTTGAGTGGAAAATAAAAGATAGAGTTTCAAACCTGAAATGCTTTATAATAGACTATTTTATATTTAAGGAAATCAACATAAAATGTATATACAATCATCTAATTCAGTACGAAATAGAACATTTTTCTCCATTATTTCTCCAATTTTTCAAGTAAAAATGTAAATTCTTTGATTTTTTTCTTTATTATTCTCTCATTTGCTTTCTCTTTTGTCATTGAACACATTTTTGCTGGGATCTAAGAGACCAAAAATGCATTTATAAGTCATATTTATAAGTTGGAATTATGTTTAAGTCCTGATATTTTAGTGAAAAAATTGAAGTAATATTGTAGTTGAGATTTGCCCTATGGATAAAGATGTTAATATTTTATTAGGATTTTGCTTTATTTTCATGTTTGAGGAACAAAAACTTCAATTATTTAACCACTGTATCTTTTTGTTTAATGGAGTAATGGAATTATGATATTATTCCCTGTTTTTATTAATCACCTCCTGGTGTTCTATTATTAATAATAGAATGGCAAGATTGAAAATAATGCCTTTTATTTGATGTTTCTCAGTGTCTTTGGTGCTACACTTTTGAACCAAACTAAAGAATACTCAAGATTTATCATTGTTTCTAAAACAGGAAAAGCACTTATACAAAAACATTTAAAGATTTCTACTTCCTCAAATAACCCTTGGAATGACTAGTGAGTAAAATACCATGTTCTTGACTTGATGGTTTCAATTCACCATCAGAATTACCTCCAGAGGACTGTATTGCTATCTAGGGAGACTCTTCTAGCTTGTAATTAATTGTAAGCAGCAACCCAAGTCACACACTAGTACAAAGACTATCAGTAAAAAGTCACATCAAAATCAAAGCAAAAAGACTTGCTAGTTATCTGTGCATCTGTCAGGACATTACTGATCTCGACTCTCACATATCATATGTATGAACTCTTTATCATGGTTAATTTTTCTTGCTACAACGTATAGACCAACAATTATAGAAATTGACTACACAATGTAAATTCAGTTGACATAAAGCTATATAAAAATTGTGTGATACCAGTGTAGTAAGAACAGATTAATTGCACAAAATAGGAATACCAGTGTAATAAGAACATACAGATTAATTGCACAAAATAGCAATTATAGAGGGACAAAGAGAAGATAATTATTTAGTATGTGATAAATACAGCATATGAAATTGGAATGAAAAATGTTACTATTCAGTCAAGTATGTTAGAATGTATTGTCATTTAGGTTATATACATTATAGATAGATAGAAAGATAATATATACATTCTTCATATTTTACACTCAAATAGATTCTATGTAGACTAAAGTGATAGTTTAAACTCAGGAGATATACATCAGAATTTTTTTTCAGTTCTCTCAAAATATGTATTACAGCGATATTGGGACTAACTAAAAAATCAAAATTGGGACGAACTAAACTATCAAAAATAGGTTAAATAATGGTACATTTTTCAAAGGACCTTTATGAAAGAGAAATAATAGCATCTCATTTTACTCATGAAAAATACCATAATATAATATTGAGATAATTAACTAGAAGACAGAACTTCATGTATAGTATGTATGCCAGGGCTGAGAAATAAAAGAAAGAGAGGGATTAGAGAAAAGACACTGTAAAATAATAATGGTTATCCTCAGATGTTGAAATTAAACTAGGTTTTTCCTAGGTTTCTTTTTGCTTATCTGTAATTTCAAATTTGTCTTCCATTAGCACATATTACTTTTACATTAAATATTTTATAAAGTCAGATAAAAAACTGAGGTTGATATACATATATAGTAATTATATATGAAAAATACTAAATATAGTTATGTCTATTATATAAACATATATGGCTGCTGTAACTTTTTTACCTGGCATATTGTTTTTCCTGATCTTTGTTTTTTCTGTCTCAGCATGATATAAATACAACAACCTGTTGAAAAGTGAAAATTAGAAAATCCAGTCAACTGTCCCTTTTCCACATATTTTTTTCTGTGTACTGAATTAGTTGAAAGGTTGAATGATTTATAGAAATAATAATATAATATGCTGAATAGCAAATAAAAATGTATCTATCAAATTATAATTATCATAGTATTTTTAGAGCTGCAAAAGACTTTAGAAATCAGATAATATAATCTTATCTTCCTGGAGATAAGGAAACTGAGTAAGCAGTAGTCTTTTTAAAACATGGATATTAAACATATATTTCAAAAAAAAGGCCATATAAAAAATTGGAAACAAGAACAAAAGCCAAACAACTTAGGAAGAAAAACAATGAAGTGCCAAAATTAACAAGCAATATCTTATGGTCATTCTTTCTAGGATTGTGTGATTTCAGATTATACTAAACTCCCTTTGGAGATGAGGTAAAAATTAGACCCTTTCAAAAAAAAGAGATGATCATTCTGTTTTTCCTAAACCTCTACTTTGATTGGTACATCACAGTGATATTTTTGGTCTCCTGAAATTAGTATAAATTCAGAGCCAGCGTCCAGTAGTCCCTGAAATTCTGATTATTTCATTTTCCCTAATGCAGTGTTTCTGGTAAGAGGCTTTAGGTCTCTAGAGAAGAGTGGGATAAAGGCTGACAGTATACAATTTTGGTAATGCATTGGGGTCCTTCTTCAAGGGAAATAAACTTCTCCTCATCTTCTGGGGCTTCCATCTAGTTATAACTGTAGGGGCAAAGGATGTGGGAGTGGATACAGAGGAAAGCTTGCCTCAGGTGAAGCATTTCCAGTTTCTTAAGACAACGCAGGGTTAATCTCAGAAATGTAAATACCATTCTTCCTTGCAAAGAAGACTAAGAATTTAAGGGCTTCCAGCTTCATCAGAATCTTCTCACATGTCATTATCCCAGCTTTCATGATATTTTTTCTTCCCAAGTAATGACATTTTAAAGTACACACCCTGCAAGGCAGATGATTTAATTTGCACTTCAGTTCAGCCCCTGACAAAATGTGATTGTGAGTTTGGTTTTCAGAAGCCTCAGCTTTGACACTACTGGAGATGAGAGTCTCTTTTAGGGCAACCATAGAAGATTTCAGGTCACTCTTGAGGTGGAAATTCAAGTTCTGGAAGTCATCTTTTCTTTCCCCACTTTGTTCAGGGACATTTAGAACAAGAAGTCAATCTCTTTGTACTCCTTAGTTTGACAAAAATGTTGGAGATATTGTATACATGGCCACCCAGATCCTTGACTCTTATAAATGTTTGATTAGAAATATTAAATGGTGATATTTTGTTAGTCTTTATTGCCACATCATGCCATGGAGTATCACTGTTCTCTTTACTACTGAAAATACCATTAGTGTCTTCTAATCTAATCAAATTAGCGACCTAATTCTAGAAACTCCAAAGACAATTCAGAAAATTCATTTTTTAAAATTATATTCCTCTAGAAGAACTTTTGGTAACAAAATCTATATTAATAAGATTATTCAGTGAAACAGAAGTATTACCTATCTAACTTTGTATATGTTTATATCTATATATCTAGGCCTATGCCTATCTATATTTATATCCACATCATTCATATCTATATCTCGTCTATCTACATTAAGAGATGGAGAGAGAGAGAGAGAGAGAGAGAGAGACAGAGTTATTATGAGGTACTGGCTTACACAATTATGAAGACTGAGAAGTCCCATCTTCTGCCATCTGCAAGCTGAAAACATAGGAACATTGTCTGGGTAATTTAGTCAATGTCAAAATACCTGAGAATCAAGGGATCCAATGGCATAATCCCAGTCTGAGAGCAGGAGAAGATGTGATGAGGTGTCCCAACTCAAATAGTGAGGCAGAAAAAAAGAAACAAATAGATTCAAAGATAATCTCATCCAAAAACACTATAACAGACACATCCAGAGATAGTTTACTGTGCCCAGTCAACATATAAAATTAGCCTTCACAAGTCTACACTTGTCAACATGGCATTCATATACATCACCTCAAACTAGTTAGCCTCCAAATAAAAACAAAAATAATGTCATAATTCCACCTAACATTATAAAATTATACTGCATACAAATGAAAATACACCAACCCCTTCCCCAGAAGAGGAGATAAAGTCCTTAGATGATTGATATCTACCCTTTTTCTTGATATCTAATAACTTAAATGCTATGACATAAAATTAACAATATTTAAATGTTGTAATATAAGAGCAATACATTTTATGTTACATAAGCAAGGAAAGACAATGAATATATACATGCATCATAGCAAAATAAGGGGTAAATATGATAACAGTTCTTATTTCTGTAAGTAATGATGTAGTTATAGCTGTTATTTTAATTATCTTCTTCTACTATGCATCGTGTATTTCATTTGTTTTCAATAAGTATCTCATTTGTTCATGATTCTTTACCTGCTGGGCTAACCCAAACTTTCATCCTTCAGTAGTTTGAGCCATTAGTAGTCCTGAGTAAATAGAGTTGTTTTCAGTTGACCTTAATCACAGGCATGGTAATGCTTAGAAATGCCCTGGAGGATATCCTGTATCCAAGACACACTCTGCTTTATCTCAATTGATGAGTAGCAATCCAATTTCTCCTTGGTAGTCAGGATCAATCACCTCAGCCAACAGTGTAACGCCTTTATTTGACTATTGATTCAGAGGCGCAACATAGCTATTATAAATGGGAATCTTTTTATAGAAGGTATTTTAAATAATCAAACTCATAAAAACATAGAATATAATGGTGGTTGTCAAGGTCTGGGGTGGTACATATTGGAAGATGTTATGTAACAAATGTTATGCAAGAAAAAATAAATTATAGAGATCTGCTCTACAGCACAATGCCTGTATTTAACAATACTGTATCACAAACTTAAAGATTTATTAAGAAGATAAATATCATGTTAAGTGTTACTAACACAATAAGATAAAGTAAATTAAAATGTTAACTATGAACAAGACAAACATAGGAAAAATTTATAAGTGCTATTTATAATGTGATAAATGATTTTCAAATACATTTTATTGTAGAGTGAATAATTTTTCATCTTTCATGTTTGCCTTTTAATAAAATTTGAGCTTATGATTATCACTCACAGTGTTACAGAAGACCTTTATGCAATATTCCACATGATAAATGCCCTCTTGAGTTTAGTAACAAAAAAATTATTGTGTCTGAGTTTCTGGTTCAAGGTTGTAACATAGGAAGCAATTGATTTCACCCCCTCTCATGGACACACAGAATCTACAGCTTCATAGGAAACAATTACTTCTAAAACAAGCAAACAAAAAACACCCAGGGACACCTGGGTGGTTCAGTTGGTTAAACATCTGACTCTCATTTTCAGCTCAGGTCAGGATCTCAGTGTCATGAGATCAAGTCCTTTGTTAGGTCCCATGCTCTGAGTGGAGTCTGCTTGATATTCTCTGCCTCTTACTCTCCCTTTGTCCCCACCTCTACTTTCACTATCTCTCTCAAGTAAATTAATAAAAGCTTTTAATAAATAAACAAATAACACCTAAACTAGCTGAGTGACTCCTATACATTGGGTTAATTAAAAAATATATATTTATACTGAATTGGGTAGAAGAGGTTGAGATGCAGTCTTGCCAGAAAGCCTACCCCCAGGATAGTGACACACAATTGTGAGGAAAAGCACAACTCTCAGCCTCTCCATGAGGAGTAAAATGATTGGACGGAAACATCTAGCATCCTATCTTTTAAGATTTACACCTGAGAGAGAAGCCCCCAAAATATGTAGCTCTGAAAGCCAGTGCGGCTTGTGTCCAAGAGACCCACAAGGCTATAGTGAAAAAAACAAGTTCTTAATGATGATCTAATAGAACTCACCATGGTCATTCTCCCCCACCTCAGCCCAACATAGAGGCAGGAGACTAAAAGAGTTTTTCTATACAAGAGGCATATTAGCATATCTTAAAAGCTGCAAGCTTGAGAGTCAGGCTTCTTATTTCAAATACAACCAAGGGTCAACTTCAATGATCTTCAAAGACTGGTGTGGTCAGCAGATGCCATCTTTGTGCTCTCCTTCTGGAACCAGGTCACCAGTGTTTCCATAAGAGGACATATTTCTGATGCCTTGGATTTAGTTCCCACAGCACATGTACTGGTAGCCAGTATGACTTGTGTTCATGAGTTCAACTGGATGGTAGCAAAGAAACTATTTGTAACTGGCTACCTCCCCAGGACTCAGCTTAGAAGACAGAAATGATCATCTCCTAGTCTTCCCCTTAAGAGCTATAATGTATACTTTAAAAGCCACTGCCTAAAAGTCTGGCTTCCAAAAAGCCTGCATTTAAGTACCAAATGAGACCCTCTCCTTTGGTACACTGGCAAATCTTGGCACACTCTCAACTACTGGGAACCACTAAGAACAAAGACGATTTGACAATCACAAAGATTTGAGAGATAGTCCACAGCTAGGGCAGGGTTGAATAATAAAATTTATTTCCTACACAAAACCACTCCTTCAAGACTGTGAGGTGGCTATTTAATGTGCAGAAACCCACACAGAGAATCAAGAAAAATGAAGAAACAAATGATTTTATTCCAAATAGAAGAATAAGATAAAATCTCAGAGAAAAACCATAATGAAATGGATATATGAGATTTACTACTCTATAAAGAGTTCAACATAATCGTCATAAATATGATTGCCAATGTTTGAACAGTGCCTAAACAAGATAAGGATTTCAACAAAGAGAAGATATGAGAAAATATCAAACAAAAATTATAAAGCTGAAGAATACAATGACTGAACTAAAAAAAAAAAAATCAATAGAGTGATTTAATTACAGACCAGATGAAGCTGAAGAAAGGATCACCAAACTCAAAGATAGGGCAGTGGCATTCATCCTCTCAGAGAAGCAAAAAACAAACAAAAAAGAATGAAGATAGCTTAGGAGACTTAAGAGACAACATTAAAAAGATCAATACTCACACTATAAGTGTCCTAGGAGAAGAAAGAGAGAATGAGGCAGAAAGCTTATTTGAGGAAAGGATAGTTTAAAACTTTCCTAACCTGGGGAATGAACTAAATATGCAGATCCAAGAAGCCCATGCATTCCAATCAGATGAATGGAGACCAACCCAGAGACAAATTATTATTAAATTGTCAGAAGCTAAAGAGAATGATAGAATCTTAAAAGCAGCATGAGGAAAACAAGTTGTTACATGTAAGTGAGACTCCATAAAAAAATGAGCAAACGTTTAATTGGAAACTTTGATGGCCAGAAGACAGTTGCATGATATATTCAGTGCTGGAAGGAAACAAACAAACAAATGAAACAACAACAACAACAACAGCAACAACAAAAACCCTGCCAACTAGGAACACTTTATCTAAGAAAGCTGTCCTTCAGAACCTAAAAAAATAAAATAAAATAAAATAAAAAAATTCCAAACCAACAAAAGCTGAGGGAGTTCAACACCACTAGACTAGACTTACAAGAAATATTAAAATGACTTCTTTAAGCTGAAATTAAAGGACATTTATTAGAAATAGGAAAACTTGAAAATATAAACCTTATTTGTAAAATTAATATATAATTAAATTCAGAATAATTTAAAGGTTCATGGTGGTGAGTTAATAACTTATAAATCTAGTATAAAGATTGAATTACAAAAATAGTAAAAATAACTATAATAATTTGTTAATGGTTACAATGCTAAACAGATGTAAATTGTGACATCAAAAATATAAAACATAAGGGGAAGTAAAAATGTAGAGCTTTATAATACATTTGAATTTAAGTTGCTATCATATTTTTTAAAAAATGTTCTTTTTTTTAAAGGTTTTATTTATTTATTTGACAGAGAGAGATCACAAGTAGGCAGAGAGGCAGGCAGAGAGAGAGGGGAAAGCAGGCTCCCTGCTGAGCAGAGAGCCCGATGTGAGGCTAGATCCCAGGACCCTGGGATCATGACCTGAGCCAAAGGCAAAGGCTTTAACCCACTGAGCCACCCAGGCACACCAAAAGTTCTTATAACTATAATATATTTTACATAAGATTCATGATACCTACAAAACAAACTTATAGTGGATAAGCAAAAAAGAAAGGAAACTAAGCATACCATTAGAGAAAATCATGGAATCACAAAGAAAAAGAACAAAAGAATAAGAAAATATCAAAGGAATTACAAAAATTCCAGAAGAGAATTAATAAAATGATAACAGTTAATCTATATCTATCAATAATTATTTTAAGTGCAACTGAACTGAATTCTACAAAGAAAAGTTATAGAGTAACTAAATGGATTAGTACCAAAAATACATAAACCAACAAATATATGCTGCCTACCAGAGACTCACTTTTTAAAAAATTTTATTTATTTGACAGACAGAGATCACAAGTAGGCAGAGAGGCAGGCAGAGGGGGGAAGAGCAGGCTCCCTGCTGAGCAGAGAGCCCAATGTGGGGCTCAATCCCAGGACCCTGGGATCATGACCCATGCTGAAGGTAGAGGCCTTAACCCACTGAGCCACCCAGGCACCCACAGAGACTCACTTTAGATGTAAGGACACATACACTGAATGTTAAGGGATGGAAAAAAAAATTACATAAATGGAAAAATAGACTTTAAAACAAAGACAGTAATAAAAGACAAAGAAGAGTATTACATAATGATAAGTGGGGCAATCTAATAAGAGGATATAAATTTGTAAATATTTATGCACCCAACATAGAAGCACTTAATTATATAAACAAATTTTAATAGATCTAAAAGGAGAACTAGACAATACAATAATATTTGGATATTTCATTACCTCACTTTCATCAATAGATAGATCATCCAGAAAGAAAGTCAATATGGATACATTGGAATTAAACTATATGATACAACGAATGGACTTAATAAACATTTACAGAATGTCCCATCCAAACACAGCAGAATACATATTCTTCTCAAGTGCTCATGGAACATGCTCCAAAATAGGTAATATGTTAAGCCACAAAACAAATCTTAATCAATTTAAGAAAATTGAACTAATATCAAGTATATTTTTTGACCATGGTGGTATAAAAGTAGAAATAAATTATAAGAAGAAAACTGGAAAATTCACAAATACATTAATATTAAAGAACATCTGATTAAACAACTAATGTGTCAAAGAAGAAATCAAAGAGAAATTTAAAAAATGTGTCGAGACCAATAAAAATGAAAATACAATGTACCAAATGTTATAAAACACAGCAAAAGCAGTTTTGAGAGAAATTCATAATAATAAACACTTACATTAAGGAAAAAAAAGAAAGATCTCAAATAAACAACTTCATTTCTCAAGTATTTAGAAAATACAGAGAGAATTAAAAAAAAAAAAAAGTTAAAAGTTAGAAGAAGGAAGGCATCAGGGTGAAAATAAATGAAACAGTGACCAGAAAACAACAGAAAATATCAATGAAACTAAGAGCTTGGTCTTTAAAAAAGATAAACGAAATGGACAAACTTTTGTTTAAACTCATCACAAAAAGAGGAGGGAGAGCTCAAAATTATAAATTAAAAAAAGGCATTATGATTGATTGCTGAAATACAAAGGATCTTAAGAGACTACTATAAATAATTATTTATCACTAAGTTGGAAGATCTAGAAGAAATGAATATTTTTCTGGAAACACATAATCTATGAAGACTCAATGACGAAAGATAAAATATTAATTACTTATAAATAAATTGAATCAGTAACTAAAAAGCTCACAACAAACAAAAGTCCAGGACCATATGGTTTTCCTAGTGAATTCGATTAAACAGTTAGTGAATTACCAACTTTCTCAAACTCTTCCAAAACATAAAAGAAGAAGGAGCACTTCCAATCTCAATTTATGAGGCTAGCATCATCCTGATATAAACCAGACAGACACTATAAGAAAAGAAAATTACAGGCCAATATACTTGGTAATCATAGATGCTAAAATTCTTGTAAATATTACAAGTCAAATTCAACAATGCATTAAAAGGGTCATATCCCATGATCCCATGACCAGATAGGATTTATTGCAGAGATGAAAGGATAGTTCAACAGCTACATTAATCAATGTAATACACCACATTAACAAAATTAAGGATAGGGGTGCCTGGGTGGCTCAGTGGTTTAAAGCCTCTGCCTTCAGCTCAGGTCATGATCTCAGGGTCCTGGGATTGAGCCCCGCATCGGGCTCTCTGCTCAGCAGGAGGCCTGCTTCCCCCTCTCTCTCTCTGCCTGCCTCTCTGCCTACTTGTGATCTCTGTCAAATAAATAAATAAATTCTTTAAAAAAAACAAAATTAAGGATAAAAATCATGTGATTATCTCAAAATACGTAGAAAACCTTCAAAAATTCAACATCCATTCATGATAGATATAGATATATATCTATATCTATCTCTATATATTTCTATCTATATATAGAGACATAGATAAATAGATAGATAGATGATAGATAGATAGATGGATGTGCTTTATATGTAGATAAATATATCTATAGATAGATGATAGATAGAGAGATATAAATTATTAGCAACGTGGGTATAGAAGGAAGATACCTAAACATGTTTAAGGCCATATAGGACAAGCCCAAAGTTATCTTTGTACCCAGTGATGAAAATCTCAAAGCTTTTCCTTTAATATTAGGAGCAAGGCAAGAATGCCCAGTCTCGTCACTTTTATTCAACATAATACTTGAAACCCTAGCTAGTACAATTAGGCAATAAAAATAGATAAAAGGCATTTAAAAGAAAGAAATAATAAAGATTAGAACAGAAATGAACAAAATAGAAAATAAAAACACAAGAGAACAGATCAGTGAAATTAAGAGGAGCTGGTTCTTTGAAAAGAACAACAAAATGGGTAAACATTTGGCCAGATTCATTGAGAAAGAGAGAAAGAGGACTCAAACAAAATCAGAAATGAAAGGGGAGAAATGGCAACCATATCCATGGAAATACAAAGGATCATAAGAGAATACTATCAAAAATTTATGCCCACAAATTTTTCAACTGAGAAGAAATGGGTAAGTATCTAGAAACATACAACCTCCCAAAACTGAAGCAGGAGGGAAGAGAAAATTTGAACGAACTGATTTCCAGAAATGAAATTGAATTGTTAAAAACAAAACAAAACAAACAAGCACATAAACAACAACAACAACAACAAAACCACCAACAAATAAAAGTCCAGGACCAGACACCTACATGGGTGATTTTTACCAAACATTTAAAGAAGAGTTAATATATATTCTTATCAACCTATCCCCCAAAAAATAGAAGAAAGAATTTTCCAAATTCATTCTTTGAGGACAGCACTATTCTGATACCCAAACCAGATGAAGACACTATGGGCACTATCAGCAGTTGGGGGGTAAGAACTACAGGTCAATATCTCTGGTGAACAAAGATACAAACATGCTCAATAAAACATGAACAAATCAAACTCAACAACACTTTAAAAAATCATTCACCATGATCAAGTAGGATTTATTCCTGGGGTGGAACTGTAGTTCAATATTTGCAAATCAGTCAATGTGATGCATCATATCAACAAGAGAAAGGAAGAAAAACACATGATCATGTCAATAGATGCAGAAAAAGCATTTGAAAAGGCATTACATCCATTTGTGATAAAAACCCTCAAAAAGTATGTTTAGAGGAAACATACCTCAACATAATAAAGGCCTTATATGAGAAACTGATGGGTAACATCGTAGTCAATGATGAAAAATGAGACGTTTTCTCCTAAATTCAGTAATGAAACAAGGATGTCCACACTTACCACTTTTATTCTACATAGTACTTGGTAGTCCTAGCCAAAGCAATCAGACAAGAGAAAGGAATAAAAGTCATCCAAGTTGGTTATAAAGTAAAATGTTCACTATTTGCAAATGGCATGAGACTATATATATAACACCCTAAAAAAACCCTACCAAAACAAACAACTCAAAACAAAAACACTAGAACTGATAAATGAATTCAATAATGACACAGGATACAAACTCAATGTACAGAATCTGTTGCATTTCTATACACTAATAATGAAGCAGCAGAAAGAGAAATTAAGAATATAATCCCATTTATCATTGCACCAAAAATAATAACATATTAGGAATAAACTTAACCAAGGAGGTGAAACAATTGTACTGTGAAATCTATAAAACACTGATGCAAAAAACTGAAGAAGACACAGACAAAAGGAAAGATATTCCATACCCATGCATTGGAAGAAGAAATATTGTTAAAATGTCCATACTACCTAGAGCGATCTAACACAATTAATATAATCCCTATCAAAATAACAACAGTAGTTATCACAGAACTAGGACAAACCAGTCCTAAAATTTGTATGGAACTGAAGAAGATCTCAGACAGCCAAGACAATCTTAAGAAACAAAGCTGGATGCATCAGATTTCCTGATTTCAAACTATATTACAAAGCTATTGTAATTAACACAGTATGATGTTTATATAAAAATAGATTCATAGATTAGTGGGCCAGAAAAACTAACCCAGAAATAAACCATGCATGTAGGAAAAATTAATTTATAGTGAGTAAGCAAAAAATGTACATCAGGAGGAGTATAAGCTCCTCAGTAAATTGTGTTGGAAAAATTTGACAAGTACATAAAAAAGAATAAAACTAGGCCACTATCTTACACCATAAATAATTTTTTTTAAAAAAGCTTCTAGTTTCACTGATGCATTCTACTGTATCTCTAGTTTCTATCTCATTGATCTCTTCTCTAATCTTGATTATTTCCCTTCTTGTTTGTGGGGTTGGCTTAATTTGTTGTTCATTCTCCAATTCTTTAAGGTGTAAAGACCGATGGTGTATTATGGATTTTTCAATTTCCTCGAGAGAGGCTTGGATTGCTATGTATTCCCCCCTTAGGACTGTCTTTGCTATGTCCCATAGGTTTTGGACCAAAGTTTTTTCCTTCTCATTAGTTTCCATGAATTACTTAAGTTCTTCTTTGATTTCCTGGCTGATCCAAACATCCTTAAGCAAGGTGATTTTTAGGTTCCAGGTGTTTGAAGTCCTTCCAAACTTTTAGATGTGGTTGAGTACCAGTTTCAAAGCATTATGGTCTGAGAATATGCAGGGTAATCTAAGTCTTTTGGTATCATTTGAGTCCTGATTTGTGACCCAGTATGTGATCTATTCTGGAGAAAGTTCCATGTGCATTTGAGAAGAATAAGTGTTCTGTTGTTTTAGGGTGGAATGTTCTGTATTTATCTATGAGGTCCATCTGGTCCAATGTGGTATTAAATGCTCTTGTTTCCTTATTGATTTTCTGCTTGGATGATCTGTCTCTTACTGAGAGCAGCATGTTTATATCCCATACTATTAATGTATTCATATTAATCTTGATTAACAGTTGTCTTATGTAGTTGGCTGCTCCAGTATTGGGGGCATAAATATTTATAATTGTTAATTATTCTTGGTGGATAGACCCTTCAAGAATGATACAGTGTCCTTCTTTATCTCTGGCTACAGTCTTTAGTTTAAAATCTAATTTATCTGATGTGAGAATGGCTACCCTGGCCTTCTTTTGAGGACCATTGACATGAAAGATGCTGATCCATCCTTTCACTTTCAGTCTGGATCTATCCTTACATTCAAATTGGGTCTCTTGTAGACAACATATGGATGGGTCTTGTCGTTTTATACAATTTGAAACCCTGTGCCATTTTATGGGAGTGTCTAGGCTATTCATGTTGAGAGCAATACTCTCTCTCTTCACAGATGACATGATACTTTATATGGAAAACCCAAAAGACTCCACCCCCAAACTACTAGAACTCATACAGCAATTCAGTAACATGGCGGGATACAAAATCAATGTACAGAAGTCATTGCTTTCTTATACATGAACAATGAAAATACAGAAAGGGAAATTAGAGAATCAATTCCATTTACTGTACAACCAAGTATCATAAGATACCTAGGAATAAAACTAACCAAATAGATAAAGGATCTGTACTCAGGGAACTACAGAACACTCATGAAAGAAGTTGAAGAAGACACAAAAAGATGGAAAAGCATTCCATGCTCATGGATAAGAAGGATAAACATTGTTAGAATGTCTATACTGCCTAGAACAATCTATACTTTCAATGCCATTCCAATCAAAATTCCACTGTCATATTTCAAGAGCTGAAGCACACAATCCTATAATTTGTATGAAACCAGAAAAGACCCCGAGTTGCTAAGGAAGTATTGGAAAGGAAAAACAAAACTGGGGGCATCACGTTGCCTGATTTCAAGTTTTACTGCAAAGCTGTGATCACCAAGAGAGCATGTTATTGGCACAAAAAATAGACACACAGACCAGTGGAATAGAGTAGAGAGTCCAGATATGGACCCACAACTCTATGGTCACATAATCTTTGAAAAATGAGGAAAAAATATACAGTGGGAAAAAAAGAGTCTCTTCAATGAACAGTGCTTGGAAAATTGGACAGCTATGTGTAGGAGAATGAAACTCAACCATTCTCTTACACCATACACAGAGATAAACTAGAAATGGATAAAAGACCTCAATGTGAGGCAGGAATCCATCAGAATCCTAGAGGAGTACATAGGCAGTAATCACTTCAACATCAGCCACAGCAACTTCTTTCAATATATGTCTCCAAAAGCAAGGGAAACAGAAGCAAAAATAAATTTCTGGGACTTCATCAAGATCAAAAGCTTCTGCACAGCAAAGGAAACAGTCAACAAAACAAAGGAACCCAGGTAATGGTTGACAATATTCTCAAATGACAGTCCAGACAAAGGACTGATATCCAAGATCTGTAAAGAACTCCTTAAACTCAACACACATCAAACAGATAATCATATAATAAACTGGGCAGAAGACATGAACAGACACTTCTCCATAGAAGACATACAAATGGCTAACAGACACATGAAGAAATGTTCATCATCACTAGCCCTCAGGGAGATTCAAATCAAAACCACATCGAGGTACTACATTATACCAGTTAGAATGACCAAAATTAACAAGACAGTAAACAATGTATGTTGGAGAGGATGTGGATAAAGGGGAGCCTTCTTACACTGTTGGTGGGAATGCAAGTTGGTGCAGCCACTTTGGAAGACAGTGTGGAGATTCCTTAAGAAATTAAAAATAGAGCTTCCCTATGACCCTGCAATTGCACTACTGGGTATTTACCCCAAAGATACAGGTGTAGTGAAAAAAAATTATAATATTTGGACAATAATGGATATTTCCCCTTACTCTCCTAAATATTATCTATACATGAGGCTTAAAGGAGTTATGGTTGTTTCCTCACTTAGGTTTTGTATGAGAGATGATTATAGAAAACCAGAAAGATTGACTTTTAAAAATCCATCAACAAGCAAACTTCAGTGATCTTTTACAGGCAACATTATTTTTGCTACATTTGAAAGACACTTAGATGTCTTTCTGGGACACCAGGATCTGAATTGAAAGGGAAAGGACATCTTATTTCATTGAATGCAAACATTCCCCATACTCTTACCTTACAAATGCAGTTAACACACTCAACTGTCTTTGTATCAGTACAGTACTCCAATTTTTTACACAACAAGTCCATTTACTCTGTGATAAAAATTGTGGAGACTGCAAATATGACTTTGTTAAAACTCACCTAATGTAATATTTATTTATTTTATTATATTTTATTTTAATGTTATGTTAGTCACCATAGAGCATATCATTAATTTTTGATGTAGTGCTCCATGATTCATTGTTTGTGTATAACACCCAGTGCTCCATGAAATATGTGCCCTCCTTAATACCCATCACTGGGCTAACCCATCCTCCCACCCTTCCCTTCTGAAACCTCAAGTTTCTTTCCCATAGTTCATAGTCTTTCATGGTTCATCTCCCCTTCTGATTACCACCCCTTCATTTTCCCCATCATTCTCCTAATGTCCTCCATGTTACTCCTTATGTTCCACATATAAGTGAAACCATTTGATAATTGTCTTTCTCTGCTTGACTTACATAATCCCCTCCAGTTCCATCCAGGTCAATGCAAGTTGTGCGTATGCATCTTTTCTGATGGTTGAGTAATATTCCACTGTATATATGGATTCTTTATCCATTCATCTCTTGAAAGTAATCCTAGTTCCTTCCACAGTTTGGCTATTGTGGAAATTGTTTCTATGAACATTGGGGTGCATGTGCTCTGTCTTTTCACTACATCTGTATCTTTGGGGTAAATACCCAGTAGTGCAATTGCTGGGTAATAGGCTAGCTCTATTTTTAACTTCTTGAAGAAGCTCCATACTTTTTCCAAAGTGGCTGTACCAAGTTGCGTTCCCACCAACAGTGTAAGAGGGTTCCTTTTTCTTCCCATCCTCACCAACACTTGTTGTTTCCTGCTTTGTCAAATTTAGCCATTCCAGGGCACCTGGGTGGCTCAGTGGGTTAAAGCCTCTGCCTTTGGCTCAGGTCATGATCCTAGCGTCCTGGGATCGAGTCCCGCATCAGGCTCCCTGCTCAGCGGGAAGCCTGTTTCCTTCCTCTCTCTCTGCCTCTCTGCCTACTTGTGATCTCTGTCTGTCAAATAAATAAATTAAAAAAAAATTTAGCCATTCCAAGTCGTATAAAGTGGTATCTCAATATGGTTTTGATTTGAATTTCCCTGGTGGCTAATGATGTTGATCATTTGTCTCATGCATCCATTAGCCATTTGTATGTCTTCTTTGGAGAAGTGTCTGTTCATATCTTCTGCCCATTTTTTGACTTGATTATTTGTTTTTTGGGTGTTGAGTTTGAGAAGTTCTTTATAGATCTTGCATACCAGCCCTTTATCTGTAGTGTCATTTGCAAATATCTTCTCCCATTCTGTGGGTTGCCTCTTTGTTTTGTTGATAATTTTCTTTGCTGGGCAGAAGTGTTTTTTTGTTTTGTTTTGTTTTATCTTAATAACATCCCAACATTTCATTTTCGTTTATTTCTCTTGTCTTTGAAGACCTGTCTTGAAAAAAGTTGCTGTGGTGGCTGTCGAAGCAGGTTACTACCTATGTTCTCCTCTAGGATTTTGAGGAATTCCTATCTCACATTGAGGTTTTTCATCCATTTAAAGTTTATCTTTGTGTATGACATAAGATAAAGGTCAAGTTTCATTTTTCTGTATGTAGCTGTCCAATTTTCCAAGCACCAATTATTGAAGAGACTGTCTTCTTTCCATTGGACATTTTTTCCTGCTTCTTTAAAGATCAGTTGACCATAGACAAAAGAGTCTGTTTTCTGCCGTCACTATGTTGTCTTGGTGATCAAAGCTTTGTAATGTAGCTTGAAATCAGGCAACATGATGCTCCCAGCTTTGTTTCTTTTTTTCAATATTTCCTTGGTGATTCAGGGTCTTTCTGGTTCCATAGAAAATTTAAGATTGTTTCAGAACTTTGAAAAATACCATTGGTATTTTGATCAATGTGGTGTTGAAAGTACAGATTGCTCTGGGCAGCATAGACATTTTAAAAATGTTTATTTTTTTGATCCATGAGCATGGAATATTTTTTTCATCTTTTTGTGTCTTCTTCAATTACTTTCATAAGTGTTCTGTAGTTTCTAGAATATTGATCCTTAACCTTATTGGTTAGGTTTATTCCAAGTTATCTTATGGTTTTTGTTGCTATTATAAATGGAATAAATTCCTTAATTTCTCTTCCTATAGTTACATTGCTAGTGTATGAAAAAAACCTGATTTCTCTTAATTGATTTTGTATCTGGCCACAGTACTGAATTGTTGTATGAGTTCTAGTTACTTAGGGGTGAAATCTTTTGGGTTTTCCACATAAAGTATCATGTCATCTATGAAGAGAGAGAGTTTGATTTCTTCTTTGCCAACTTGAATGCCTTTTATTTATTTTTGTTGTCTGATTGCTGAGGCTAGGATTTATAGTACTATATTGAACAATAGTGGCAAACTGGCATCCTTGTAATGTTCCTGATCTTAAGGGAAAGGCTCTCAGCTTTTCCCCATAGAGAATGACATTGACTGTGGACTTTTCATAGATGGCTTTATGAAATTGAGGAATGTTCCATCTACATTCTGAAGAGTTTTAATCAGGAAAAGATGCTGTATTTTGTCAAATGCTTTTTCTGCATCAACTGGGTAGAACATATGGGTCTTGTCTCTTCTCATATTAATGTGTTTTATCACACTGATTGATTTGGGAATGCTGAACCAGTCTAGCATCCCAGGAATAAATTACACCTAATCATGATGAATGATCTTTTAATGTACTGTTGAATTCTTTTATCTAGGAACTTCTTGAAAATTTTGATATTCATTTTTGTCATGGATATTGATCTGAAATTATCCTTTTTGATGGGTTCTTTGCCTGGTTTTGGGATTAAGGTAATGCTGGCTTCATGGAAAGTGTCTGGAAGTTTTTCTTCTGTTTCTTTACTTTGAAACAGCTTCAGGAGAATAGGTATTATTTCTTCTTTGGATGTTTGGTAGAATTCCCCAGGGAATCAAGCATGCTCTGAACTCTTGCTTTTTGGAGGTCTTTGATCACTGCTTCAATTTAATTACTAGTTATTGGTTTATTCATATTGTCAGTTTCTTCCTGTTTCAGTCTTGGTAGTTTATAGGTTTCCAGGAAGACATTAATTTCTTCCAGGTTGCTTTATTTATTGGCATATTGTTGTTGATAATAATTGCTAATAATCATTTCTATTTCCTTGCTGTTAGTCATGATCTCTCCACTTTCATTTATAATTTTATTAATTTGGGCCCTTTCTCTTTTCTTTTGGGTAAGCTTGGCCAGTAGTTTATTGATCTTATTAATTCTTTCAAGGAACCAGCATCTAGTTTTGTTAATCTGCTCTACTCTATTTCTGGTTTGTTATTTACTGATCTCTGCTCTAATTTTAATTATTTATCTTCTCGTGTGTGGCTTAGGCTTTTTGTTGTTGTTCTTTCTGCAGTTCTTTAAAGTATAAAATTAGTTTGTGTGGTCAGAATTTTTCTATTTTTTTGAGTGAGGCTTTGATGGCTATATATTTCCCCTATATGAACACCTTTTCCATATCCCATAGGTTTTGGACCAATGTGTTTCCATTCTTACTGGTTTCCATGAATTGTTTAAGTTCTTTGATTTCCTGCTTGACCCAAGCATTCTTGAGCAGGATGGACTTTACCTTCCAAGTGTTTGAATTTCTTCCAAATGTTTTCTTGTGATTGAGTTCTAGTTTCAAAACACTGTGGTCTAGAATATGCAGGGAATAATCTCAATGTTTTGGAATGGATTAAGACCTGATTTGTTACTCAGTATATGATTTCTTCTAGGGAAAGTTCCATGTGCGTGTGAGAAGAATGCATATTCTGTTGTTTTAGGGTGGAATGTTCTGTATATAACTATGAGGTCCATCTAGTCCGGTGTGTCATTCAAAGCCCTTGTTTCTTTATTGATTTTTCTGCTCAGACGATCTGTCTATTTCTGAGAGTGAAGTGTTGTGGTCTCCTAGTATGTAAGCAATATTATTATGTTTCTTTATTTTGGTTAACAGTTGGCTTATGTAGTTTGCTGCTCCCATGTTGGGGGCATAGATATTTACAATTGTTAGATCTTCTTGTTGGATAGATCCTTTAAGTATGATATAGTATCTTTAATTCTGCATCTCTTAGTAAAGTCTTTAGCTTAATATCTAAGTTATCTAATAGGATAATTGCTATTCCAGGTTTTTTTGAGGCCTGCTGGTGTGAAAAATGGTTCTCCATCCCCTCACTTTCAGTCTCAATGCATCTTTAGGTTCAAAATGAGTTTCTTGTAGATAACATATGGATAGGTCCTGTCTTTTTATCCAATCTGCAGCCCTGTGTCATTTCATGGGAGTGTGTAGGGCATTCACAATGAGAGTGATTATTGAAAAATATGTTGTCTGTGAAGTCCCTGTTTCTATAGATTGTAAATTTCTGTTTTATATTACTCTTGGGGTCTTTCTCCTCTCATAGAATCCCCCTTAATATTTCTTGCAGGGCTGGCTTGCTGTCACATATTCTTTCAGTTTCTGCCAGTCTTGGAAACTCATTGTCTCTCCAACCATTCTGAATTACAGCCTTGCTGGATAAATTATCCTTGGCTGCATGTTCTTCTCATTTAGTGCCCTATGTCTTATCATCCCTTTGTAGCTTGCTAGCTCTCTGTGGACAAATTTGACATTATTCTTATGTTCCTCCTACTGTATGTAGGACATTTCTTCCCCAAGCTGCTTTCAAGCTTGTTTCCTTGGATCTAAGATTTGTGAACTGTACTGTTATATGTTGGGGCATCTCTGTTTTCATTGACCTTGGGAGGGGGTCCTCTTTTCCTCTTGGATATGAATGCTCATTTTCTTCCCCAAATTAGGGAAGTTCTCAGCTATGATTTGTTCAAGTATATCTTCTAGACCCCCCCCTCTCTCTTTCCACCCTTTCACGTATCCCAATAATTCTGATATTGGAAAGGTTCATTGAGTCACTAATCTCTCTCAGTTTGATCCCTTGGGCTTAATCTGTTTTTCTCATGCTGACTTGGTTTCCTTATTTTCTATCATCTTGTATTCTAGTTCACTAATTCATTCTTCTTTGTTTACCCTGACAGTCAGAGTATCCAGTTTAGACTGCATTTCCTTCATAGAATTTTTAAGTTTGGCCTGATTAACTCTTATTTCTGTCCTTCGAGATTCCATAATATAGTTAATATTTTTATCATACCTTGATATCGACTTCATAATTGTTACTCTGAAGTTTATTTCTGACATATTGGTTGTATCCATATCCATTAGGTCTGTGGCAGAAGCCACAGTCTCTGATTCTTTTCTTTGTTGAGGCTGCTTCCTCTTAGTCATTTTGTTGAGTGGTTGTTGAGGGAATATACAGAGTCCAAAGTATTAACCACAACCCAAGCAAGGTGCATCTGTTTTATAGGGACCTTAGGGTTGTCATCCTCTTGTTTTTCCAGTCTGTCTTCTCAGGGGAGGCTCCTACTAGGCCGTTACTCATGAAACCCTGTTTGGGCAGAGTTTCTCTGCCCCCTGTGGGGGGGATGGGCTCTGTAAAAACCTTTTTTGGGGGGCCTTTGCTCTCTGCTGGCTTTCCCTGGTGGCTTTCTATGTCTCTTCTGAGAGTCAGAGCAGAAGTGACTTCATCCAAACCTCTGTTTCAGAACAGAGAGACCACAGTCTGCTCTTCACTGAGTGCTCCAGGCCATATTGTCTCTGTTTCTGACTGTGGTGCTAAAAACTGTAGTCTCCTGGGTTGTGCACCCCACAGCAGCCCTCCCTGTTATTGTTTACAGGGCCAGGTATGGCTCTGCCCTTTGTGCTTCTAAAATCTCAAGCCACACCTGGTTTGCTTGCATGTACCAGAAACTCCTGGTTTCTGTCTGGAGGGCTGCCCTAAAGTCCTTTTCCTGCTGCTACGGGCTTCCTAGTCTGTGCCTGGTCCTCAGTGCAAGAGGCTTTTGAGCTCCAGTTTTATCTTGCCTTCCCAGCACAAGTTTAAAAAGACTCCCTCCTGCTCTGTTTATCTTCAGATATCTCCCTACAGAATCATGGCTTCTTGCTTCATACCTTGAAACCAGCTGCCAGAGATATTCTGTTGGTATAGATCTTGTTATATATTTTTACATCTCAGGCTGATTTTGTGAGTGTTCAGAATGGTCTGGTAGATATCCAGTTCAATTCAAGGGACTGGTTGAAATAATGCCCCCCACTCCTTCGCCATCTTTTTTCCCACCTGCAATATGTTTTGTTTTCTTTTAGTATGCTCTTCATATCCTGCTAGCTATACTGCAGAGAACAAGCGGTCATGACATAAATGTGAATCTTCTGAGCCAGAATAAACACTGTATCACTCTCCCTCTAAACTAGTTCTCTAGGACTGAGAGAAAATAAATAGCAACAAAGAAAGATAAAGAATAGGGGAGGATAAGAATTAAGTAAACCTTTTATAAGAAGGCAACAACTAAGAACTGATTTCTTATTTATGTTTTACCACTTTCTACTAGGAAAAAAGAAAATTATTGTATCAGTTACTAAACCAAAAAGCCACCTAGGGTTACAGGCTGTGAAAGGAAGTAGCAAATTGTACCAGGTAGGAAGTCCTTTCTGTCTCCTCCTCAGTTTTTCTAAACCATGATTTTCTGTGCTGACTTCTAGAGATCTGGTGTCTGCTATCCACCTTTTCCTGAATGAAAAAGCCCTGGGTAAAACATCATTACTAATAACCTTCAGGATATTTATTTGAAAGGAGAGAAAAGTATGCAGTAAAAGGAGACAGTGTCTATTTCCATTTTTGGAGCAGAGGTGTTTGGAACATTAGGATGCAGCTGACAAAGCTGCAACTGTTGCCTCTCTATGAACTCTTGTTCCAAATTAGTAAAAATTAGCTGTTTTGCAATTATAAAAACAGCTGCTTTGCTTATTTAGAAACACTGTTGTAATAGCTTTTATAAAATGTATCACCATATGTTTTGTTTTGTACAATAGGTAAAAGTGGTTTAGGGTACTCAGAGATATGCCATAAGTTAATATGTTGTTTTAGTTTTCCAAACATTTTATACATATTTCATTCATAGATTTACTTTTATTTTTACCATTGTATTTCTTTAATAACAGCTGTTTCTCTTATAAAAGATCAAGTCTATCATTTTCTACTGTACACACTTAACAATTTGTTTTCTTTTTTATTTAACATTTTATCTATTTGAGAGAAAGAGAAGGAGCAGAGGGGCAGAGGGAGAGGGACAAGCAAGTCCCCACTGACAGTGAGCCTGAGTCAGGGCTTGATCTCACAATGCTGAGACCATGACCTGAACCAAAATCAAGACCCAGCTGATCAACCAACTATGCCACCCAGGAGCCCCAAGCAATTAGTTTTCCATTTCCTTTACCTGTTTAAATTTGAATTTGGAAAGCATTCTTACTACATAATACAATTACAATTTTTAATTTAAAAATTTAAATGTTTTAAGATTTTATTTATTTATTTGCCAGAAAGCGAGAGAGAGAGAGAAAGAGAGAGAGAGAGAGCACAACCAAGGGGAACAGCAGACAGAGGGATATCACCAATTAGCAAGGAGCCCAATGTAGGATTCGATCCCGGTTCCTGGGATGGATCATGACCTGAGCCAAAAGTAGACACTTAATTGACTGATCCACCCAGACATTCCCATTTTTTAAAATTCTTAGAAAGTGAATAATTAATTTATTTGAACATTCTTTATTCATTTTTTCTTTTCTCTTCTCTTATTTCTCATATTTAATTTGATTTATATCCTTTATTTCACTCAAGTTTTCACTTGATGTTTTAGATTTAGTTTAGAGTAGTAAGTTTTTAATCTATATTTGTTTAAATGGAGGTTGTTTAGTCTTTATTTCATTCCTTAATGCCTTAAATATATACATGCAAATATTAGCTGCTAGGCATTCTTAAAATGTTTGAGTTGTTTTTGAGTCACTTCCATTACCATGTTCCTTTATTTTCAGGTAAATATTTGAATGGCTCCTAGGACTCAAAAATCATAACATTTCTGTGTTTTCTATTTGTAGTTAATAAACATACAGCCTTTGCAAAAGATCTAGTGTATCTGGAGAGTGTTAAGCCGAGTAAAATAAGTCAGAGAAAAACAAATACAGTATGATTACACTTGCATGTGGAATCTAAGAAACAAAATAAACAAAAAACAGAATCAGATATTTAAATGCAGAGACCAAAATGATTATGAGGGGAGTAGGGGCAAAATGAGTGAAAGAAGGAATGACTGGAGGCACAGTCTTCCAGTTATGGAATAGATAAGCCATAGGAATAAAAGATACATCATAGAAAATATAGTCAATGATATTACAATCATTTTGCATAGTGACAGATGGTAGCTACGCTTCTGCTAAGAATAGCATAACACTGATTTATTGAACCATTATGTTGTATACGTGAAACCAATGTAATATTGTGTGTCAACTATACTCAAATAAAAATCAGTCAATAAATAAATTGATTGCACCTAAATAATACTTAAAAACTAATTACAAATATATTTTTTTATTTTCTAATACATCTTAGTACAGCTATTTTGGTATTCTGGTCAAAATTCTGTTAAATTAGTATATACTAGTCATTAATTTCAGGAATTAACCATTTCCAGGTACTAGGATGCCTGAGTCGCTCAGTCAGTTGAGTGTCCAAACCTTGGTTTCAACTCAGGCCATGATATTAGGGTCATGGGACCAAGCCCCACATCAGGCTCTGTGCTCAGCACAGTCTGCTTGAGATTCTTTCCCTCTCCCACTGTTTTTTTTTTTTTTTTTTCACATTGAAAATGATATTAGCTGTGGGTTTTCCATATGTGGACTTTATAAGGTTGAGATATATTCCTTCTAACCTCATTTTGTTAAGGGTTTTTAGCAAGAATGGATGTTGAATTTTGTCAAGTGTTTCTTCTGATAAGGAGTTTATATCCAAAATATATAAAAAATTATACAGCTCAACACAAAAATCCCCCACAAATAATCCAATTACAATTAGGAAGAGGATTCCAACAAATATTTCTCCAAAGAACACATACAGATGTCTAACAGATACAGCAAAAGGTTTTCAACATCACTCATCATCAGGGAATGCAAATCCAAACCACAAAGAGATATCACCTTACACCTGTTGGAATGGAAAAAAAAAAAATAAAAAAAAAAACAAGTATTGACAAAGATGTGGAGAAAAAGGAATGCTTCTACACTGTTAATGGGAGTGTAAATTGGTACAGCCACTGTGAAACCAGTATGGAGTTTCCTCAAAAAAGTAAAAATGGAAATGCTCTAAGAACCCACTATTTAGTATGTATCCAAGGAAAATGAAAATAGTGGGACAACTGGGTGTCTCAGTAGGTTAAGTGGCTGATTCTTGATTTTGTTTCAGGTCATGATTTCAGGGTCCTGGGATTGAACCCCAGGTCAGACTCCATGCTCAGTGGGTAGTCCACTTGAGGATTCTTTCTCTCTCTCTCTCCCTCTGACCCCCCAACTTCCACTTTCTCTCTCTTTCTCAAATAAATAAACAAATCTTAAAAAAAGAAAAATAGCAATTCAAATGATATATGCACGTCTATGTTTATTGCAGCATTATTTATAATAACCAAGATATGGAAACAACCTAAATTCCATCAATTCCATCAATAGGTAAATGGATAATAAGATGTGAGATTATATATATATATATATATATATATATATATATGTCAATCAATGAGTAAATATACAAATACATATAATATTTTATATATAAATATATAATATAATATATCATATCTATATATAATATAGATATAATAATTTTAATATATTTATTTATTTACTTGACACAGAGAGAGAGAGATCATAAGCAGGCAGAGAGGCAGGCAGAAAGGCAGGCAGAGGGAGAGGGGGAAGCAGGCTTTCTGCTGTGTGGAGAGTCCAATGTGGGGCTGGATCCCAGAATGCTTAGATCATGACCTGAGCCAAAGGCAGAGGCTTAACCCACTGAGCCACCCAGTCGCCCCAAGCATCCAACTTGTGATTTCCATTCAGGTCATTTCAGGGTCCTAGGATTGAGCCCCTGTTTGGATCTCCATTCAGCAGGGTGTTTGCTTGAAGATTTTCTCCCTATCTCCCCTCCCCCAACTTGTGCTACTCATGCTCTTTATCTAAAATAAATAAAATATTTATATATGTATATATTTGTGTGTGTATATAATATATATATATATATATATTTATATAATGGAATATTATGTAGCCATAAAAGGATGAAATGATGCCATTTGTGACAACATGGATGGATCTTGAGGGTATTAGGTTAAGTGAAATTAATCAGATTGAGAATGACAAATACCATATAATTTAAACCATAAGTGTAATATTAATAAACAAAAATCAGAATCACACCAATAGATACAGAGAACAGAATAATAGAGTAATAGAGTGTCAGAGGGGATGGGACCTGGTGTTCAGCAAAATAGGTGGAAGAGAATGGGAGATACAGGCTTCCAGTGATGGAATGAATAAGTCACAGAAATAATAGGCACAGCATAAGGAATGTATAATAGGCATAGCATAAGGATTGTAAAAATGTATGACATTTTACTAGGGATGTATAGGGACTGATGGTAGCTACACTTGTAGCATAATGTATAATTTTGTTGAATCATTACTTTGTACACCTGAAACTAATGTAAAATTTTGTGTCAACTCTCCCCCCGAATTAAAAATAAAATAAAAGATAGTGATGGCTCAGATAAAACTGAATGATGGATGTCATTTAATCATAGTATATATGGCTCTGGAAGAGATAAATTTTCCCACTCAAATATAGATTCTTGGAATTACCGAAAAGGCAAAAAAAAGAAAAAAAAAAGTGCTCACACAGGAAAGTGGCCAATTTATACCTTCTCCAACTTTTGTTCTCTACTCAGTCTTTTTTGCTTTTTTATTTGTGCAAGACCTAATTTTATGTCCAGGACATGAGAATATCACAACTTGGAGAGACAACCACATGTACGATGCTCTATTTGCCATTACACTTCTGTCAAGTGACTACTAAACCTCGTTCTAACATTTCAAGTAGTAAGGGTTATGAACTTTCTTTGGATTCCTTTGAACTCTTCTGAATACAAGTCAGTTTTATGTGGAACTGAAGTGAGATTGCATCGCATATTTTGTTTTTTTTTTAATATTTATTTATTTTAGAGAAAGTGTATGGGCATGGGGAGAGATGAGGGGAAAGGGAGAAAGGAAATCCTCTAGCAGACTCCCCACTAAACACAAAGCCCAACATGGGGCTGAGATCATGACCTGAGCTGAAATCAAGAGTCAGATATTTAACTGACTGAGCCACCCAGGCACCCCTTATTGTGTAACATATTTCTTAGGTGCTTTGGTTCTAGAATCATAAAAAAACTAGTTATGAATATTAATTCTTACAAATTGGAAGTTTTACTAATTCTCTGTAAGCTCAGCTTCTCATATGAAAATCTGGATAATAATAGCTTTGCCTCCTAGACTTGCGATGATTCAGTAAGCTAACTTACTCATAAATGGTAAGCTCAGGATGTAAAAATGGTAACCACTCAATAAATATTAGCTATTTTTGTTATTATTAACTCACCTGCTAATTCTAGTTTTACCTGTCAAATTGGAGGAAAGTTAACAAAATTCTTAATGAAAAAGTGTATGGAAATGCCAACACCATTTTTGAAATTAAGGTTGATGTTGGCGGCACCTGAGTGGCTCGGATGGTTGAGCATTAATGCCTTCTGTTCAGGTAGTGATCTCTGCACCCTGGGACTGAACCTTGTAAGGGCCTACTTAGCCAGAGGGAATCATTTTGCAGTAAACTTAGATTGACCTTTCCCCTCCCAAAGGAATTTACTTAAAAACAAGTCCAGGAAACCAGTCCCAGGTAGCAAAGCCCAGATACAAGGGCGGGTCAAGCCACATGGAGACATCCAATCAGTGGGGCACACATATATCTATTAGGGTAAATTGAAATTTCATTGGCCACCTGTGCGTGACCTAGCATGACTGTGCAGTTTTCTCTGTGCGTTGCAATCTCATTGGACACCTGTGTGTAGCCAGGCTCAACCACATGGCTTTTCCTCTATAAAAGTTAATCTGTGAGGCTGAGTGGGGTCGCCTCTTTGTAAGAGACAGCCCTGACCGGTCAGTTTGATTCTTGATGCTTGGCTCGAAATAAAGCTTTGCTTGACTTTCGCTTCGTATCAGTCTTGCTCCTTTGATTACAGACCTTTCAAACCCCAGATTGGACTTCCTGCTCAGTGGGGAGTTTGTTTCTCCCTCTGCCCCTCCATACCCACTTGTGCTTTCTCTCTCTCATGAATAAATAAAAATATTTAAACATATTTGACTTTGAGATAAGGTTGATGTTTAGGGTGTTCACAATAGAAATAATCTAGATTTTCTGCATGGAATCAAGTCATCTCTAGGACATATGCTTGTGTATAAACACATACACATGCCCATATATATGAAGTCCCTCACAAATTCCAGAAACAAAGAATACAATAAAGTGAAAAAGTGAAGAGAGGATACCATCCCATACTTAAAAATTGTATTCTTTGACATTTATTTATTGTGAGATAGCTGAATATTTCCAAAGTGTCCCCATATCCTCACTCCATTCCCTAGAAATCTAGGTTCCCTGGGCTACTAAAAGATGTTGTGTTCTTCATTACTAATCTGGTATATAAATTCAAATTGACATTTAGATGAATAATAAAGCTTACATGCTATTTACACTTTTAATAGGGGATATTAATGATTTGATCTCAAGGTATGAATAACTACAGAAATTTTAATACTTTCAGTAGGCCAGGGGCACCTGGGTGGCTCAGTGGGTTAAAACTCTGCCTTCAGCTCGGGTCATGATCTCAGGGTCCTGGGTTAAAGCCCCACATCGGGCTCTCTGCTCAGTGAGAAGCCAGCTTCCCCCCCCCTTTCTGCCTGCCTGTCTACTTGTGATCTCTCTCT
>ML096705.1:5956-27286 GCA_003697995.1 Taxidea taxus jeffersonii | reverse complement strand
TTTTTCAGTACCCTTTTAAAAATTAGATGGAAATCCACACACAAAAATTGATATCAATGACATATTTTCACATAGAAAACCCCATATTACAACTTTTTTTCAAATAAATTGCAGTGAAGTAATATTAAATGAGTAATTATTTTATCAATTATTATTTCTAACCATCCAGTGATATATTTATACTATAAAAATAGGTGTAGGTCTATTTTATGTACACTAATCTATGCATAGAAGAGACTGAAAAGATTGATGCTCAAAGAAGAATGTGTTAGTCATTATTGATTTCTGTATATTTCCACTGTTGATGATGATGTATTAATTTTTTTAAAACTATTTATTTATTTATTCATTCATTCATTTGTCAGGGAGACAGAGAGAGAGAGAGTGTGTTGGGGAGCAAAAGGCAGAGGGAGAAGAAGGGTCCTTGCTGAGCGGGGATCCCAATGTGTGACTCATCCCAGGACCTTGGGATCATGACTTGAGCCAAAAGCAGACACTTAACTGATTGAGTTACCCAGGTGTCCTGATGGTATATTAACATTATCATCTGTATGACTATTTGAATTCCATCTATATGTAATGTTATAAAAAGTGACAAATATGGAATGGCTATAATTTAAAAAAGAGAAGTCTTAAATGTTGACAATAACATGAACAAAATTAAAACTTTCATATATTGCTACTGAATCTTTAAAAAGTTAAGCACAGAATTAACATAAATCAACAATTTTACTCCTAAGTGTATACTTATGTTGGAGTCTTAACCCCCAGTATATCAGAATGTGACCTTATTTAGAGAAAAGATTTGTACAGAGGTAATCAAGTTAAAATGGGTAATAAACCAATATGACTTGTATTATTATAAGAAGGGAAAACTTGGGCACAGATAAGCAGACAGGGAGAATAACATATGAAATGATGGAAGAGATTGGGCTAATGTTTCTACAACCTTAAGAATGCCAAAGATTGACAGACCACCAGAAACTAGGAAAGAATCATGGAATAGATTCTTCCTCATAGCCCTCAAGAGGAACCAAGTCTGGTTATATTTAGATCTCTGACTTTTAGCCTCCAGAATTTTGAGAAAAAAATGTATCACTTAATCCACCCAGTTTGTAGGACTTTGTTACAGCAGTCTTATAAAATGTATATATTACCGAAGAATTACGAGCATGTGTTAAAAAAAATAACTTGCACAGGATTGTTCATAATAGTACTGTTTACTGTAACCAAAATGCAGAAATAATTCAAGTGTCTATGAAATGATGAATGGATAAAGAAAATGTGGTATATCTGTACAATGGTATAGTATTTAATCATAGAAAGGAATACAATATTGATACATGTTACAACATGGATGAGACTTTAAAACAATATATTAAGTGAAGGAAGTCAGACACAAAAAGCCACATATCTGATTCCATTTATATATATATTATCCAAAATAGGACAGAAAACAAATAGTTTTCTAAAGACAGAAAACAAATTAGTGATCACCAAGGTTGGAAGGAAGGATGAGTGGAGAATGCTTAATGGGTATGGGTTGTTTTTTTTGGGGGGGGGGATGAAAAAATATTCTGAAATTAAATAGTGATAATAATTGTACAACACTGTGAATGACTAGAAGCCACATGAATTGGACTCTTCAAAATGGTGAATTTTACATTATGTTAATTTTAGCAATTATTGATGTCCTTACCCATGTCACTAATAAAAATATTTAATTTTTCTGTATGGACATTCAACTACTTGTAACTGCAAAACTTCCAAGTTTTTATCACTTTGCCATCCTTTCCAAAATTTATGATGAAATACCTAGTTCTAATCATTGTTTAAGTACAGAAATGCAACATTCATAGAATTATGTAGCTTAAAACACTAGTTACCCTCTCATGAAAACAAAATGGATTAATTTGAGATAGATTATTTTCATAATAAATGTCAGTGTCAGACATTTCCTTCCCAAAGGCATGATATGATTCACCACACCTCCTGGAAAATATGATAATATATGACAAGGATCTACAACAAGATAGATTCTAGAGTTAATATTCCTGTTCTGAAACCTGTAGTGTCTTCTAGAAATATATCCTGCACACCGATTTACATTGGTCCTTGCCCCTCCAAATTACTAGTGAATGTAGCCATTTCCAGTTGCTGGGATTATGATTTTTTTTTTTTGGTTGGTTCTCTTTCTCCATTGAGTCTACCCTGCCTTGACTATATTCTTAACGTCTTGTTATCTCAGCCAGCCCCTTTTTAGTATGGAGCTGAACATTTGGGCATTGTTTCTATACTTTCAGTCATATCTGGGATCTTTTTCAACCAGGATATATATATATCCTTAAACTCTCTCTCTCTCTCTCTATATATATATATATACTATATATATATCAAGGGTTCTGCTGAACTGGTGAGTGAACTGAGATGTCAGATGTCAGAATAGTCAGTTAAAGCAACAAGCCAAAAATGAAAGCAATGAATAAGACTTTAGTCATTTACTGTAACTGTATAAGCAACAGGCTAAAATTGGAGAAAACAGCCTGTGTTCCAGTTTTCCCTAAGGAACAGCATGCTAGTAGAAGGTCAAGTGAATCATCACAGGTCATCTTGCTCTTGAGGGAGCCTGTATTAGTTTCATAAGGCTGCTATTATGAAATGAATTGTGTCCACCCAAAATTCATAAGTTCCAATTCTAACTTCCATTACCTCAGAATGTGACTATGTTTAAAGATAGGATCTTTAAAGAAGTGATTAAGTTAAAAAGAGGCCACTAGGGTGGTTCCTAATCCAATGTGAACGGTGTCCTTAACAAGATTTTAGAACACAGAAGCACAGAAGAGCATGTGAAGATAAGGGGATAGACAATCATCTATAAGCCAAGGACAAGGGTCCTCATAGGAATCAATTGTACCAACATCTTGATCTTGGAATTCCAGCCCCCAGAACTATGATAAAATAAAATTATGTTGTTTAAGCTACCCAGTCTGGCATTTTGTTGTGGCAGCACTAGCAAATGAATATAACAGCCATAACAAAGTACCCTGGACTGGTGTCATAAACAACAAAAATTTATTTTGTCATTATTCTAGAGGCTAGAAATCTGCAACTAATGTGTCAGCAGGGTAAGTTTTTTCTAAGGCCTGTTTCCTGGGCATGTAGATGGCCTTCTTCCACCACCTTCTAACATTCTAACCACCTTCTAACCACCACCACCATTCTCAGATGGTCTTCCTTCAATGATTCTCTGGGCCCAAATCTCCTCGTCTTATGACATCAATCAGATTGAGTCAGGTCCCACTCATGTGACTTCATTTCATCTTTACCTCTTTAAAGAATTTGTCTGAGTACAGCACATTCTGAAGTACTAGGGGTTAGAACTTAAACGTATGTGTTTCAGGGGGCACAATTTCACCATAACAGAGACTCAGACAAAAAGTTTCGGTGGTTTTATCGCTCTGGGGTCATGGGGATCCATGGAAAGAAAGATAGGAGTGGAAAAGTACTGGGCACTAAGTAAGAGTGTAGAATAGTATAATGTCTATCTCACCCGAATTCAGAAGAGTGAGAAGCAGTCTGGATATTTGACAAGTTTCTCATGTACTCCATCATATCACAGAAATACATTATAGAAAGGCAACATGCTTATCTATAAGCCCTATATATCCTCAAATATTTCTCCATATTGCTGGGCAGGGAGACACCAGCTGACTCTATGTTTTGTTTTGTTTTTTTTTTTATATGCCTGCTAAGATATGTTTCCTCCTTACTATTCTGTGCAAAATGAATGCATACTTTTAATTTCTTTCCATGCAAAAGTCTGAGGAATTTTCTCACTCTGTCTTCAAAATGAATTGGACACTTTGACAAGCAGGGAGAAGGTAATACTGAATTATTCAAAAATTAAATGTGATGTTATTCAATGAGTTAAAAAATAGCTATAAGGGAATTTGTACTTGAAAAATTATCTTTAGTCATTAAATGCCAATCTTTGCTTGATATCATTTTATGTGAATTATTTAGTAAACCTGTGAGAAATTTTAAACAGCATGCAGAGATTAGATTTGATTCAATGCTGCATCTAATCTATAACTAGATGGTAATAGAAATAATTAAAAAATATATATTTATATTTCTTTGTGACCAAGAAAAAATCCTAATAGACCTCAGCAAATTTTAAAAATTATCCTGAGACTCACTCTGATTTATCAAGTCTTTTCCCAGAAATTTATGAATTCTACAAATGAGGTTTATGGTTATTGTCTTGTTGGTTGTTGACTAATATGAGACATACACATAAACATCTTCGATTTTATATAGTATTGAATCATGGCACTAGAAGAAACACTAAGATTACCCTTTGCACTTTCCCTTGCTTCTAGATATCAAATAGAATGAAAAGAAGTAAATTTTAAAAAAGAGGAAAAGGGGGAAAGGTTTAGGGAAAAATTATCCACATACATTAGTTATGATTTTTAATAGGCTCAATTATTAAATCTATTTTATGCCCAAACATTTATCCAATCACATAAAAATTCTTCTTCACAAATAGTCCAAAGCAAGAATAGTTCATTAATTGTAGCCAAATTTGGCTGTAGAGAAGCCAGAAGTAGTTTCCAATATAGGTTTAATTGAATATCTGAGGTAAGGTCTCTTTTATTACTGTTTGATACAAAATTTAATAATATCATACACTTTCCCTATGATTCACAGTTAGAATTTTAATAATTCTCTATGCTTTTAGACTCAATTAAATGTAGTCTTCAGTTTGCTCCCTCACACAAGGTCTTACTTTTTTCACTTTCATGCTTCTTTTGTTGGAGATTTTATACAAGCTTATGGGTGATTATTTATAATCATGTTTGCATTATCTTCGTTTTTTTAAAAAAGATTTTATTTATTTATTTGATATATATAGAGAGATCACAAGTAGGCAGAGAGGCAGGTGGCGGGGGAGGGAGAGCAGGCTCCCCACTGAGCAGAGAGCCTGATGCGGGGCTTAATCACAGGATCCTGAGATCGTGACCTGAGCCAAAGTCAGAGGCTTAACCCACTGAACCACCCAGGTGCCCCATTACTTTTACTGTTATTGAGGTTTGTTTATAACTTTCAGTAACTTATCCAGCTCCTCAAAACTTTATCTTTTTACTAACCATTTCTCTTTACCATCTTTGCCTGTAATTTACCATAATAATCACCCCTTTCTTAAGTTATCTATTAGTTTAAGTGTAGTTGCTCTCATTCTTTCCATAATCATTCAATAATTCATATCACAGTCATCACAAAAATTGATGCCATATATATTACTATAATTTATAATAATCTTTGTTATGTAGAAGAAGTTACATGAGTCCCCATTTTCTGGAAAAAATATTTATTGACTTCCTATCATTTTAAAAAAGCCAAACCTTATACCTAAAATTCTTTAACCTTTTAGTCTAAACCTGAACATGGGATTTTTTTTTTTTACTCAGCAGAAAGGCATTATAGTATTCATTTGGTTCTTTCATAATTCCTTCAAGATTTGTTTAGCATCTTCCATATTTCAAGGGTAAAATTATATTATAGGTGTTAATAATTCTGAAATTATTGACAACATTATATAAATGTAAGATATTAGTGCAACCAGAGTCAAAGTTTGTACAGATTGAAAATTATTCCAACAATGCAATTAAAACAAACCTCCACCAACCCAAAGCTATCCACATACTAAATGCAGTGTTTAAAAAGTTCAAACTCTCTGACTTGGCTATGGTAAAAAATATATATATTTATATATGTAATAAAATAATATATATATATTTATGATATATATTTTATATAATTTTAATATAATTATATATATATAATACTGTAGTACTGTAAGTACTGTACCATGCAACAAAGATATAATGGTAAATAAGAGAGATATAATCCCTGTAATAAATTATTTTGTAGTTTGTTGGAAAAGTCAGCAAACATGCAATATCTGTAATATAAGATGAATGTAAAGGTTCAAATAAGCTGATGATCGTATGAAGGAGGAGGATCTCTTGGGTTATAGACTGAAGTTACAGTCACAAGTGTGTAATTTATATACAATAATAGGTTAAAAATTAGCCATACAAAAGCGTGTGTATGTGTGAACCAAACTAAATAGATTTGTGTTGCCTAGTGTTTAGTAAATTGCTACTTCTAAACAAAAAAAATCTGTAAACTAAAAACTTACTAATGACATTTAAATTATATATATTTTTTTACCATAGCCAAGTCAAAGAGTTCAAAATTTTTAGACTTGAATTTTTAGACTTGAATTTCTTTCACCACAGTTTTATAGTTTCCAGAGTACATGTTTTTTGCTTCTTTGATTAAGTTTCTTACTAGATATTTTATTATTTTTGGTGCAATTGTAAATAATATTGTTTTATTTTTTAAAAGATTTTATTTATTTATTTAAGAGAGAGAGAGAGAGAGAAAGGACGAGCAAGGGGGAGGGGCAAATAGACTCCCTGCTGAGGTAGGAAACTGAGACAAGTCTCAATCTAATGACCTGAGTCACTGAGCCACCCAGGTGCCCCCATAAGATTGTTTTCTTAATTTCACTTTCTGTTGCTTCATTATCAATGTATCAAATGCAACAGATTTCTGTACATTTGATTCTGTATCCTGTGATATTACTAAATTCATGCATCATTTGTAATAGATTTTTGGTGGTCTTTAGGGTTTTTTATAGAGAGTAACATGTCATCTGCAAATTGTAAGAATTTTAGTTCTTCCTTAAAATTTGAATGCCTTTTTTCTTGTTTTTTTTTTTTTTTTTTATTTTAATGCTGTCTAATTGTTGTAGCTAGGACTTGAATAAAAGTGGTAAGAGTAGACATCCTTGTCTTGTTCCTGACCTTAGGGGAAAAGCTCTCAGTTTTTCACATTTCAATATGATGTTGACCATGGGTTTTCCTTACAAGCCGTTTATTATGATAAGATATATTTCTTCTAGACCTGCTTTGCAGAGGGTTTTTATCATGAATGGATGTTGCACTTTGTCAAATGCTTTTTCTACATCTCTTGAAATAGTCATATGTTTTTTATTAATTCTCTTGTTAATGTGACACACCATGTTGATTGTTTTGCAGATATTAAAACACCCTTGCATCCTAGCATTTTGTTTTTTGGAGGCGTTTTTAGAAGATTTTATTTATTTATTTGACAGACAGAGATCACAAGTAGGCAGAGAGGCAGGCAGAGAGAGAGGAAGGGAAACAGGCTCCCTGATGAGCAGAGAACCCGATGCAGGGCTCAATCCCAGGACCCTGGGATCATGACCTGAACTGAAGGCAGAGGCTTTAACCCACTGAGCCACCCAGGCACCCCTGTTTGTTTGTTTATAATTTAAATTCAAATAGCCAACATGCAATACATCATTTTTATATAACATTTAATGACTCATTAGTTGCATATAACACCCAGTGCTCAACCCATCATGTGTCATCCTTAATGCCCATAACCCAGTTACTAGATCCCTGAACCCACCTCTCTTTCCAAAACCATTAGGTTGTTTCCCAGATTCGAGTCTTTCATGGTTTGTCTCCCTCTGATTTCTTCCCACTCAGTTTTCCCTCCTTTCCCCTATTGTCTTTTGCACTATTCATTATATTCCACATATGAGTGAAACCATATAATAATATCTTTCTCTGATTGACTTATTTCAATTAGCATAATACCCTCCAGTTCCATCCACATAGATACAAATGGTAGGTTTCTGATGGTTGAGTAGTATTCCATTGTATATATGAACCACATTTTCTATATCCATTCATCTGTTAAAGAACATCTCAGCTCTTTCCATAGTTTGACTATTTTGGACATTGCTTCTATAAACATTGGGGTGTAAATTTTCAGAAACATATCCATTTCTTTCAAATCGCCTAATTTTTGGTATATAGTTGCTCTTGATACGTTATAATAATTGTCTGTATTTCCTTGATATTAGTTGTGATCTCCCCCCTTTCATTCATGATTTTATTAGTTTGTATCCTTCCTCTCTCTCTCTCTCTTTATTTTGTTTTTGGATGAGTCTGGATAGGGGTTTATCAATCTTATTAATTCTTTCAAAGAACAAGCTTCTAGTTTTGTTCATCTGTTCTACTGTTCTTCTGGATTCTATTGAATTAATTTCTGCTCTGATCTTTATTATTTCTCTTCTCCTGCTTGGTTTAGGCTTTATTTGCTTTCTTCAAGTGCATTAGGTATAAGCTTAGTTTGTGTTTTGGGGATTTTTCTAATTTTTTGAGAGAAGCTTGGATTACTATGTACTTCCCTCAAAGGACCACATTTGCTGTATCCCATAGATTTTGGATTGATGTGCTTTCATTCTCATTAGCTTGCATGAATTATTTAATTTCTTCTTTAATTTCCTGGCTCAACCATTCATTCTTTGGCAGGATGCTCATTAACTTCCACGTGTTCAATTTCCTTCCAAATTTTTTCTTGTGATTGAGTTCCAGTTTCAAAGATTTGTGGTCTGAAAATATGCAGGGAATAATCTCAATTTTTTGGTATTGGTTAAGACCTGATTTGTGACCCAGTATGTGATCTAGTCTGGAGAAAGTTCCATGTCTATAAAAGATCAATGAGTATTCTGTTGTTTTAGGGTGGAATGTTCTGTATATATCTATGAAGTCCTTCTGGTCCAATGGGTCATCCAAAGCTCTTGTTTCTTTGTTGATTTTCTGTTTGGTGATCTGTCCTTAATTGCTGAGAGTCCATTGCTGAGAGTGGAGTGTTGATGTCTTCTACTATTAATGCATTTTTATCAGTATGTTTTGTTTGTTTTTTTTGTTGTTGTTGTTGTTTTTAATTTTGGGTTGTTTATGTAATTGGCTGCTCCCGTGTTAGGGACATAGATATTTAAAATTGTTAGATTTTCTTGTTGGATAGACACTTTGAATATGATATAGTGTCCATCCACATTTCTTACTATGGTCTTTGATTTAAAATCTAATTTGTTTTATATTAGGATTGCTACCCCAGCTCTCTTTTGAGGTCCATTAGCATGGTAAATTGTTCTCCATTCCCCTACTTTCAGTCTGGAGGTGTCTTTAGGTCTAAGATGAGTCTCTTATAGACAGAATATGGATCAAATAGATGGTTCCTTTTTGTTTGTTTGTTTTTGTTGTTGTTATTGTTGTTGTTGTTTAATCCAATCTATACCCTGTATCTTTTGGTCAGAGCATTTAGCCCATTTACATTCAGAATAAATATTGAAAGATATTAATTTAATGCCATTGTATTGCCTGTAAAGTCTCTGTTTCCATAGGTTGTCTCTGTTACTTTCTGGTCTATGTTACTCTTGGGTCTCTCTTCACTTACAGAATTCCCCCTTAAAATTTCTTACAGGGTGGCTTAATGGTCACATATTCTGTCAGTTTCTGTCTGTCCTGGAAGTTCTTTATCCCTTCTTCTGTCCTGAATGACAGCCTTGCTGGATAAAGTATTCTTGGCTGTACGTTTTTCTCACTTAGAATGAGTATATTATGAATGAGTATCCCATTAATATATCATGCCAGCTCTTTCTGGGCTGCCAGGTTTCTGTGGATAAGTCTAATGTTATTCAGATGTTCCTCCCTCCATTCCTGGGGAACATCTTCTCCCTAGCTTCTCTCAGGATAGCTTCTCTAGCTCTAATAATTGCAAACTTCACTATTATATGTCAGGGTGTTGATCTATTTTTATTGATTTTGGGAGGGGTCCTCTCTGCCTCTTGGACATGAATGATTGTTTTCTTCCCCAGATTAGGGGATTTCTTTTTTTTTTTTATATTTTATTTATTTATTTGACAGACAGAGATTACAAGTAGGCAGAGAGACAGGCAGACAGAGGGAGAAGCAGGCTCCCTGCTGAGCAGAGAGCCCGATGTGGGGCTCGATCCCAGGACCCTGAGGTCAAGACCTGAGCAAAAGGCAGAGGCTTTAACCCACTGAGTCACACAGGTGCCCCAGATTAGAGAATTTCTTAGCTGTGATTTGCTCAAATATACCTTCGAGCCCTCTTTCTTTCCACCCACTTTGGGATCCCAATAATCCTAACATTGTTTTCAAGGCATCATTAAATTCTTGAAGCTTTTCTTCATGGGCTATTAGTTGCCTTTCTCTCTTTTCCTCGACTTCCTTCTTTTCCACCAGCCTCTAGATCACTTATTCTCTGTTCTGCCTCATTGATCCTAGCTTTTAGAGCATCCAATTGAGACTATATTTTATGCTTAGCGAAATAAGTCAATTGGAGAAAGACAACTATCATAGGATCTCCCTGATATGAGGAAGTGGAGATGCAACGGGGGTGGGGGTTAAGGGAGTAGGAAAAGAATAAATGAAACAAGATGGGATCAGGAGGGGGACAAACCAAAAGAGACTCTTAATGTCATAAAACAAACTGAGGGGGGTGGGGAGGGGTGTTGGGAGAGGGTGGTGGCGTTACATTGTATGTGTAAATTTAAAAAAAAATTTAAAAAGACTATATTTCACCCATAGTGTTTTTAAGTTCTGCCTGATTAGATCTCATTTCTGCCCTTAGAGATTCTGTATTTTCATGTATGCTTTTTTTCAGGCCTAGTTATTAACTTTATAATTGTTACCCTGAATTCCATCTCTGACATCTTATATCCATATCAATTAGCTCTGTGGCAGAGAGCATTGTGTCTGGTTCTTCCTTTGTTGTGAATTCCTTCTTCTGTTCATTCTGCCCAGAGAAGTATGGGTGTGTGAATGAACAGAGTCCAAAATAGCAACCACAACCCAAGTAGAATGCACCCTAGAAAAAATTGGAAATGGACATAAGCAGCCATAGAAAAGAAAACAAAGCAAAAATGAAACAAAACAATAAGAAAAGGAGGATCTCACATGGTGGACAAAGTAGGGTGATCTATATCTTCCCAACTGAATTTTGGTTTCTGTGCTAGAAATTGGTATATCCCACAATTGGAATATATATATATATATATATATATATATATATATATATATATATAATAGAATCCAATGTATTGAATTTCTATGTTGAATATAATGAAAAAAGGACTAGAATGAAGCATAAATCTATAAAATATATATGTGAAAAAAGTTTGAAAAGGACTTAAAAACATAAGTTGGTAAAATAATAATCTAGTTGAAATGGGAAAAAGTAAAAATATGGAAAATTTTAGACTGAAGGATGAATAAGTCATGAGGAACCACCTAGATCTCAATATACTATTTTTGCCTGGTGCTGGAGTTTTACACTCCTGTGGGATCCATAAGCTTGCCAGTAACCTGCTTTTCCAGTCTGTCTTCTGGAGGAGAGTCCTGCTGTTCTGCTTCTCATGTGTCTTTGCCTGGATGGGGTTGCCTCACCCATTGTCAGGAGGATGGGCTCAATGTGAGCTGGTCATCTCTGTGGCTATTTTTCCCTGGTGGCTTTCTGCATCTCTTTAGAGGGTAAGAGCAAAAATAGCCATGTGGGATCTCTGGCCCAGAGCTGTAAGGTCATACTCCCCTTTTCAATAAACCCTTCAAGTCAAACTGTCTCCACTTCTATGTGTACCAAATTATGCAGACTCCTTGTGGTTTGCTCCCAGTGCAGTTCTAGCAGGGGAGTCCCAGGACCCCACAATTGTCACTGCCTTTTATGTCTTTGCTACTGCAAGTGGTTGTTGGCTTGAGCACACACCCTGCTCTACTGCTCCCAGGTCATGCCTGTGTGACATCCTACTGTTCTTTCTGGAGCCACTGCCACTCTGAGAGCCACTGCCCAGTCATGGGCTCAGGTGTTTCATCCCTCCCAGGGGATGGTAAATGACCCACACTTTTCAGTCCCTTTCAGGGTGCTCAAGCAAAGAGTAGTCTCCCTACTAGCTCTCAGTATATGGTGGACCAAGCTAAAATTCCCTTCTGGGATCACTGGCCATAACCAGTTCCCCACTCCACTGCTTGGGCACTCTATCAGTTCAGGTATTCCTGTTCTTTCTGTGTCTCCTGGATCCTGAAACCACAATGACCAATCTAGAATTCTCCACTGTGCTCCTTTCAGAAAGGTATGTTTCTCATTGGAGGAGATTTCTAAGGGTTCTGATTTTACATTCCAGTGTTATGTCACTTTCTGGTAAGCAGTTTATGGAGGTTCCCTCCGCCCTCCATTTATCTTCTGATATTTTCCCACCTCAGAGGAATGATTCTGCACCTCTTACCTTGCAAAAAGCAGTCATTTTCCTGCTTGTAGAGTTCCAGATATATTTTCTTATCTCAGGCTGAATTTGTGTGTGTTCAGAATGGTTTCATAGATATTCAGCTAAATTCAAGGGACCAGATGAAATGATGTCCCCTACTCTGCCACAATCTTGCCTCCTCCCTATTTGTAATGTGTTGATTCAATTTCATTGCTGATGTTGGTCTATTATATTTTATATTTATTCCTGCTTTACTTTTGGTAGGTTATATGTTTCTAGGAATTTATCCATTTCTTCTCAGTTGATCAAGTTGTTGGCATATAGGTTTTCATAATATTCTGCTACACTTTTTTATATCTATGTTGTTGGTTGTTATTTTTCCTCTTTCACTAGTAATTTTGTTTATTTTTTGCTCTGGTTCCTTGAGTTGAAAGATTAGGCTGTTTATTTTTTGTTTGTTTGTTTGTTTGTTTTGTTTTGTTATTTTTTGCTTCTTGAGGTAGGCCTGTGTTACTATAAATTCCCTTCTTAGAACCACTTCTGTTTCATCCCCAATATTTTGACCATTATTCTTTTTTCATTTTTTTCCACATTTGTTTTTGATTTTTTGGTGGACCCATTTATTGTTTAATAGTATGTTATTTAGCTTCCATGTATTTGTGGTCTTTCCAGATTTTATTCTTGTGGTTGATTTCTAGTTTCACAGTGTTACAGTAGAAAAAGATGCTTTGTATGGCTTTTATTTTTTTAATCTTGTTGAGACTTGTTTTCTGGCCTAATGTGTGATATTTTTGGATAAATATTCCATGTGCACTTGAAAAGAACGCATATTCTGCTATTTTAGGATGAATTCTGAATATGTTTGTTAAATACATCTGGTTCAGTGTGTAATTCAAAGCTACTGTTTCTGTGTTGATTTTCTGTTGAGATTATCTATCCTTCATAGTAAATGGGGTGTTGCAGATCCCTAGTATTATTGTATTTCTATTGATTGCTTTGCTTGTTACTAACTGCTTAATGTATACACTATTCTTGGCTGCAAGTTCTTCCCTTCCAGCACTTTGAGTATATCATGTCGTTCTCTTCTGACCTGCAAAGTTTCTTCTGAAAAATCTGCTAAGAAACTTATGAGGTTTCCCTTGTATGTAACTGTCTTCCTTTTTCTTGCTGATTTAAAATGTTTTATTTTATTATTTTATTTATTTTATTTCATTTTAAATTCAATTAGCCCTCATATAGTTCATCATTACTTTTTGATGTAGTGTTCAATGATTCATTATTTGTGTATAACACCAGTGTTCACCACATCATATGCCCTCCTTAATGCCCATCACCCAGTTTCCCCATCCTCCTACACACTTCCCTTCCCAAAACTCTCAGTTTGTTTCCTGGAGTCGAGTCTCTCATGGTTTGTCTCCCTCTGTGATTTCTTCCCATTCAGTTTTCTTTCCATTCCCTATGATCCTCTCTGCTATTTCTTATATTCCACTTATGAAGGAAATCATATGATAAAGGTTTTCTGACTGAGTTATTTCACTTAGCGTAATACCTTCCAGTTCCAGTGAACCCATATTATAACAGTTCTTTGACTGAATCATTTCACTTAGCATAATACCCTCAGGTTCTATCATGTTGATGAAAATGGTAAGTATTCATCCTTTCTGATGGCTGAGTAATATTCCATTGTATATATGAACCACATCTTCTTTATCCATTCATCTGTTTAGGGACATCTCTTCTCCTTCCACAGTTTGGCTATTGGACATTGCTGCTACGAACATTGGGGAGCATCTGACCCTCATTTTCACTACATCTGCATCTTTTGGGTAAATACCATGTAAGATAAAAAGCTTCTGCATGGCAAGGGAAACAGTCAACAAAACTAAAAAGCAACCTATGGAATGGGAGAAGATATTTGCTAATGACATAACAGATAAAGGGCTAGTATTCAAGATTTATAAAGAACTTATCAAACTCAGCACCCCCTCCCAAAAAATTCCAATCAAGAAATGTGCAAAAGACAGGAACAGACACTTCTCTGAAGAAGATATATAAATAGCCAATAGACACATGAAAAAAAAAAATGTTCCACATCTCCTGGCATTAGGAAAATACAAATCAAAACCACAATGAGATACCATCTTACACCAGTTCGAACGGCTAACATTTTTTTCCTGCTTTTTTGTCATTTCAATTATTATGTGTCTTGCTGTGCACATCTTTGAATCGGATTTCTGGAAGGGGGGGTTTATGTGCCTCTTGACTAGATCTCTGTTTCCTCCCCCAGATTAGGGAAGTTTCAGTTATATTTCCTCAAATAAATTTCCTGCCCCTTTACCTCTATCTTCTGATATCCCTGTAATGTGAATTTTATTATGCTTGATGGAGTCACTGAGTTCCCTAAGACTATTCTCAATTTGTATGATTTTCTTTTCTCTCTTTTGCTCTGTGTTGTTACTTTCCATTATTGTCTTCCATGTTGTTAATTGATTTCTCTGCTTTATCTAGCCTATTTTCTTTCTGTCAAGTATATTTTTAATTTTACTGATTTTGTTTTCGATTTCTTATCAGTTCCTTTTTGTCTTTATGTTAAGGGTCTCACTGATGTCCACCACTCTTTTCTTCAGTCTAGTGTATATCTTTATGGTCATTATTTTAAATTCTCTGTTAAGAAAATTACTTATGCTTTTTCATTTTTGTCTCTTGCTATGGTTTGGTTCTGTTCTCTCACTTGGGAGATGTTTCTCTGACTCATTTTCTTTGACTTTCTGTGTCTGCTTCTATGTGTTAGGAAAGTCAGCTACTTCTCTTGCTCTTCATGATAACAGTCTGATGAAGAAGTCTTTCAGTGCCCTACAATGGGGTATTTCTTGCTCCCCAAGACCTGGTACTTCTGGGAGTGTCTCCTATGTGTATTGTATGTGTTCTATCGTTTTTTCTTCAGGCCAGTTGTCTGAAGATGCTCTCTGCCTATTGTTGTCAGTGTTTTGTTCTCTGAAGGAATGGTGTGTGTTTTAAAAAGGCGTGTGGTGGTCTGCTTGCAAAAGGATACTTGCCACTGCTGCTACTGGAACTGAGGTCTCACACAATATGGGGATAGGGAAATGTGATGTCAGTAGGGTTTTTGAAGGTCTTCTGGGGGAGGGAGCCCACAGCAAAGGAACAAGGCAAGTGTGGCTGGGAAGGGGGGTGGATCCACTGAATTGTGGGGAGGAGGACCTGGTAAAAATAAGTTGTGTATAAAGTCATCATAGCACTGGTTCCCACAGTTGGCAGTTATTTATGCTGGGGAGAAGGAGAGGAAAATGGTGCCTGCCAACTCCTCTTTTCCTGGAAGGGTCACCCAATGATCCCTGTGTCTCTGGGCCATGGACTGAGATGAGCAAGTCACTTTTCCTCCTCTCTGCCCCCAGCATTTTTTTAAACTGCTGGTTCTACAATGTATCTATAAAGACTGTAGTTCTACCTCTTTAATGTTGAACACTGTTTCCCAATGTATTCTAGGCTCTTGCAAAGCTAAGGCTATGGATTTTTGAAAGTTCAGTCTTTAAGTCTTGTTGGTTTTAGAAACTCACAAAATTTGATGCCACTCACTTTCAGGGGCAGCTATTAGATATTTGTCCTCCCTGCTTGTGAGCTCCCTGGTATGAAAGTCTGTATTCTGCCCTTCTCTACACCACTGGAGACCTCCCCACCATGGACAGTCATGGTCCATTTTGCTCCCAGACCATGTGTTCACCATTGCTACCTTCTTTGATGTAGCCTCTACCATGACTTTAGCTGTGGAGTTTTTTCTGTCAGTCTTTGGGTGTTTCCTGGGTTATTTATGCAGATATGGGTGTTATGTAGTTGTATCTGTGAAACAAGGAGACTCTAGGGTTCTCCTACTAATCCATCTTCTTAGCCAACTAATTCGAGATAGAGAGATTGACAGAGATGATTCACTATCAGATATCTAAGGAGCCTTTACAGAATTAAGTCTAAAAATCTTACTAACATTATGGGTTTAATTTTTTTGCAGTTTATTATGTGCGATATTACATGTAATTCATGTGGATAATTCCCAAAGAAAGACTGTGAGAGATGGTTAAAGACAAAGTTGCAATTAATGTTTATATTATAAGACTGAAATTCACCATCAGTAATATTTAAATAACTGTTTAGTAAACAATGTTGTATGTACAGACCAAGAGCAGATGACTCTATTTCTTGATTATTGTGTCAATTGTGTTTTTAGTTTTAAGCAACAGAAATCACTTCTGAGTAATTTAAATAGAGGGTATCTCCTGAGGATATTTGAAAGCTCAAAGGGTTTCTAGGAAGACAGAAGAACCAAGCTTAGAGTCCGTGCCAGAAACTATGCTCCAAATAATGTAAAAGTGTTAGGTTTCTTAAAATAAAAAAAGAAAAAGAAAAAAAGGAAAAAGAAAAGAAGACATGGTTATTGCTACTGCTCACAGACAGCACAACTTACTACAGTCATTAACAAGAATACGGATTAATGATACTGATAGATCTGATGCTATTCCAGCCTCTAGACATTGGATGTATCTACTTCTACTACTGTATTGTCATCAAAATCATTTATGCAGTGGTACCACCTCTTCTAGCCAGTTATTTCTTCTTTTTTTAAAGTTTTTAATTTAAATTCAATTAACATATAGTGTATTATTAGTTTCAGAGGTAGAGGTCAGTGATTCTTCAGTCTTATGTAATACCCAGTTCTCATTATATCACATGCCCTCCTTAGTGTCCACCACCCAGTTACCCTAACTCCCCAGCCATCTTTGCTCCAGCAACCTTCTGTTTATTCCTTATAATTGAGTCTCTTATGGTTTGCCTCCCTCTGCCATTTTTTTTTTTCTGATTCAAAACCTGAGACAATGCATTCAGTTAGTCAATATTAGGTCATATTACTGCATCCTTATTGCAATGGAATATTGGAATGTGAGTATGTGGCAATTTAAGTCTTTGTAATGATAGAAAATTCTGCATCATAAGGTGGAACATTCCCAAACATAGTAATTTTTATCATCAGTCAACAACAATGATGAAGATTTGCTATGCGTGCTAATTCTGGTCAACACAAAAGTCATTTAATGCATCTATCCTTAAGAAAGTGTAACACATAAAAAAAAGAAACTGTAACACATAATGATTCAAGGACTACTACTTCCATGCTTAAGGAAGAAGTTTAATTAACTTACATTGATTTGATTATCACTCATTGAACCTCAAAACTGGAATTAGTTACTTAACATCACTGAAACACTCTATCACCACATGTAATTTCAAATAAAACCTAATGGGAAACTTACTATTTCTAACTGGATCTTAGATGGAATGTGGTACAACACGATTTCTTTTCTCCTGCTACAGTGATCCTTCAGCCTATACAAAGACTAATGCACCAAAAGGTATGGACTTATTTCAAGTTCTTTAGTGTAGAGATAAGAAAATTTAATATCAAAATTATGTTGGGATAAAGACAAAAATGAAAGTACTAACTAACTTGAATGTCTCTTGACGTTCATAATAATACAGGCTTTCTCAAAGACAGCTTTTCCCATGAATACTTCCTCTACTTCAATTGTAACTCTATTGTGTCAATTTTGTACTCATTTGTTCAAAGAATCCTTTTCTTCAAGTATTTTAGTCAGAAACACTGTCTCCATTCTTCATTTCTATTCCTTTCTAGAGGTAAACAAACAAACAAACAAACAAACACAAACCAAAAAAAAAAAAAAAATCCCTCCATCTCTAGATCCTCACCAAGACCTACAATATGAACTTTTGCTTTTGAATAGTGTCTTAATATATTCAGGCTACCATTACAAGGTACCACACAAAATAGTCCACATACTGGGTGGCTTATTAACAACAGAAATGGAGAGAATTGGGACGCCTGGGTGGCTCAGTTGGTTAAGCGGCTGCCTTCGGCTCAGGTCATGATCCCAGCATCCTGGGATCAAGTCCCACATCGGGCTTCTTGCTCAGCAGGGAGCCTGCTTCTCCCTCTGCCTGTGCCTGCCTCTCTGTCTGCCTGTGCTCTCTCTCTCTCTCTCTCAAACTAATAAATGAATAAATAAAAATCTTTAAAAAAAGAAATGGAGAGAATTAAGATGACAGTAGAGAAGGACCCTGGGCTTGTCTCGTCCCTTGAACACAACTTGATAACTATCAAATCATTCTAAATAGCCCCAACTTTAACCTGAAGACTGACAACAAATTCCACAGCTAAAGGGAGAGAAGAAGCCACATCAATAAAGGTAGGGAGTGCAGAGATGTGGTTTGCGAGGAGAAACAACAGAAATATATTACTCACACTTCTGGATGCTGAAATCTGAAATCATGGTTGGGTGGAGGCCATCTGGCAGGTCACTGACCTTCCATTGTTCCCTCACATGGTGGAAGGAGTTTGAGAGCTTTGTCTTTTTTTTTTTAAGATTTTATTTATTTATTTATTTATTTATTTGACAGACAGATCACAAGTAGGCAGAGAGGCAGGCAGAGAGAGACAGGAGGAGGAATCAGGCTCCCCGCTGAGCAGAGAGCCCGATGCAGAGCTCGATCCCAGGACCCTGGGATCATGACCTGAGCCCAAGGCAGAGGCTTTAACTCACTGTGGCACCCAGGTGCCCCGAGAGCTTCGTTTTTATAAAGGCACTAATCCCATTCATAAAAGCTTCACTCTATGACTTAAGCACCTCCTATTACAATCATATTGGGTATTAGGATTTCAGGATATGAATTTTCTGGAGACACATACATTCAAACCATAACAGATAGTAGCTCAAGAAGCCTCACATTGCTTCCATTGTATGGGCATTAGAGTTCCTTATTTCTAAGATTCTTCAATGATTATTTCATTTTCGATATTCCAAGTAGTGGAAATTCTTAGCCTAGTATTTCATCTATTATGTGCAGTATTAAATGTGCACATATCTAAAGGTAAAGTATTATTTCTTTTTTAAAATAAGAAATAACAATGTTTAACTGCATGCTGGAGAAAAAAAAAATCCTGTAAACAAGGCTTTGGTTCTCTCTTGAAGTAAATACATGTCTCTTACAGAGCTAAGAGATACCTTCTTTGACTAAAGTGATCAGAAAAGTGTCATACAGGCTTCTCTATTTCCTGTGGGAATGCTACCAACCTCAGTTCAATGTTCCTTTATAAAACTGAGGAGTGGCGGTGGAATTTTTGCAATTTTTCTCACAGCATATTGTTTCTAAAAATCAAGTATGTATATATAATAATAAAGAAGAATAAGCAGGGGCAACTTGGTGGCTCAGTGGGTTAAAGCCTCTGCCTTTGGCTCAGGTCATGATCTTGGGCCATAGAATCTAGCCCCGCATCAGGCTCTCTGCTTAGCAAGGAGCCTGCTTCTCCCTTTCTCTCTCTGCCTGCCTCTCTGCCTACTTGTGATCTCTGTCTGTCAAGTAAATAAACAAATAATATCTTAAAAAAAGAAGAATAAGCAACCAATGAATTACTCTCAATTTAACAGATAGACTCATTTCATTAATTTTCTAGATTAAGCACCATTAGTGTTAGAAATTTCCTAAAGAGATAGTCAAGTCCCAAACTTTCTCTCTCTCTCTTTTTTAGATTTTATTATTATTTTTATTTGGCTGAGAGGGAGAGAGAGAGTGAGAATGAGAGATCACAATAAGGGGAGCTGCAGAGGAAGAAGCAGGCTCACCACCAAACAGGAAGCCCAACATGGGGTTTGATCCCAGGGCCCTGGGATCATGACTTGAGCCAAAGAGAGATGTTTAAAAAACTGAGCAACCCAGGTACCCTTCAAACGTTCTTTTAGATACAAAAAATATGAAGCCTAATGAAGATAGAACTTATCAACTGTCTCACCATGAAATGTGTTTATGTGTTCCCAAGTGCTCACAAGTACATGCTAAATTGTAAGCCTTGAATTTAGTATCAGGAACCCATTTTAGCTACATCATATTGTAACCTCTGTTAGCCAAATGTGAGGATGTGCTTAAATGGTTTCAAGTGAGTAGTCTTACAGCATGAACACAAATTAACTGGCATTTCATAGTTCCTAGCTAAACACATATTTTCCACATTTCATGTATACATAAAGATGAAAATATTGAATAACTTTCAAGAAGGGCATTAAGTGAATTAAAGATACTGATGGGCAATGATTTAAAAAATCTAAAGAAGTGGAAAGTGATTGGAATATCTAAATTTGTTATTTGTTTTTATTCTATAGGTTTTCAGATTTCTAGGAAAAAGTACAGATTTCCTCCTTCCATCTCATTTGGTTTAAATTAGCCTACAAAAATAAAAATACGTTTTAACTCTGACCTATTGGGAAGACAAAATAAAAGTTACATTAATGGATTATACAATTATAATATGTTTTAAGTGTTCAATTAATGCCTTTGATGACCATGATAAAACTAAAAAATCTTCAGAAGGCATAGAGTTTATGTTTAGAATGTGGTATCAGGCACTTGATGAATGATAGAGAGAGATAGAGAATAAAAGACATTATATTCTTAAGAGTAAAAGAGAACCATATGGTTATATGTTAGGAAAGTAGTTAGTTTGGCAAAGAATTCTATCATTCGCTGAAGGAAAATATTTTTTAAGTTACTTTTCTTTAAGCTCTTAAGCAGAGCTTAAAATAAATTTCACCATGGAGGAGCAGTAACTTAATATGGTAATTTCCTTAGTACATTTGTTATAGTGAAATATTGTTCAAAATTATAAGGTCCAATTGACCATAAAAAAAGGAAAGAAGAATATTCTAAGGAGTAGAACATATCCATTGCAAATCTCAAAATGGAAATTAAAACAAACATAAAAATGTCATAAATTTCCAAAAAGATTAATCTCATGGAATGGTGGCATTCCCCCCAGAAAACAAAACAAAACAAAACAAACAAACAAAACCATTAATGCACTACCTAATGGACATGTGTCTTTGGTTACAATCCCTTCTCTCTCTCTCTCTCTCTTTCTTCTCTCTTCTTCTTTCTCTTTCTCTGAAAATTCACTAAGCCAGACTGAGATTTTAAAGGTTTTAGAAGTTTTGATATATCTTATTTTTAAGCTTCAAACCATTAGGGAAATTGTTATTTTCATACAGTGTATTTAAATCCAAAATAATGTTCCAAATTTACAA